>CABFWO010003155.1:13241-34524 GCA_902155825.1 Timema genevievae | reverse complement strand
ATAATAATAATAATAATAATAATAATAATAATAATAATAATAATAATAATAATAATAATAATAATAATAATAATAATAATAATAATAATAATAATAATAATAATAATAATAATAATACAAATTCTCCAGATACCCATAATCGGCGTCTTATTCTGGTTGTTTCTTGCAGCTACCTCAGCCTGTCAATCACACCGGATTCCGGAATAAGGAGTCAAGACGCATCCAGTGTGTTTGTGGCTGTATATAGTAATCCTGCTGGGGTGGATCTGGCCTTCAACTTCTTGAGGGACAACTATCAGAGCATTTCAGAATTGTAAGATACGTTAATATTATCACTGTGTTGGACGTCCTCCTCCCCTATATTTGATTCTATACATTTCAAGTCCTTTATCATCAATTATTTTTTAAATGTTGAAGGACTGTGACATCTTAACAATTTTGGTGCCCGCCTCGTTGGCGTATTTATCTAACGCACTAGGTTCGTGTTGAGCTAGATTGCCGAGGACGGGGAGATCGAGGTTCTTATCTTGCTTGGGTGAACTGGGGGTGGTTTTCCCTAAATTGTTTTCCACTCTCCCTCCACTCAAATGTGGGTTCACTTCCTCTCTATTCAACCTTCCCAAATCCTAACCTATTAGCGTAATTAGTACTCAAGCGTGTAACCCGAATGGTTAGTAGGACGCGGTGCTAAGTATTATATTTTATAATTACTAACAATTTTGACACAATGGATAGTACTATACGTAACTAAAATAAATATTTTAGATAACATGATTTATTTAAAAATGAAATATAATATTAATTCGCATTTTAAATTACCTATAAAATATTTCACAGAAATATTGAGGAAATATATTGTTCTTATCTAATCAATTTAAATTTATTTATTTCCCCTTCTGTCGATCTCAGTGGTCTTGGGGTAAAGTAATCGCCACAGCACCAGATATACTCTGGTTCAAAACCGGTTGGGGTCGACGGATTTTTCTTGAACGATAAAAATCCGTACCAAAATTTCCTTTCGGAGGGGAAGTGATGTGGTCGGTCCCATATCAATAATGTAACACCGCCGAGGATGGGGAGATCGAGGTTCGAATCTCGGTCGGGTGAACTGGGGGTGGTTTTCCTAAATGGTTTTCCACTTTCCCTCCACGCAAATGTGGGTTCACTTCCTCTAAATTCAACCCTACCAATTCCTAATCCATTAGCGTAATTAGTACTTAAGCGTATAACCCGAACGGGTAGTAAGACGCGGTGATAAATATTATTAATAATGTAACATGTAAAAGAACCCTGAAAGATATGTGAAAATACCTCTCCAAGCAAAATTGGTAGGCCCTTTTGCTTTCGCTCATATAAATTATCGTGTACTGATACAAACAGTTGGTTCAGAGAGTGCATTTTAAATACCTCCAATAAATAAATGTCTTCTTTCAGTATATACTGTATTCGAAAATTTACTTTAGATGTATAGATAAATATCAACCTATAACACATATATATACATATTTATAATAGCTATCATACCTTTTACTGGAACTGTATCTCTCTATTATAATATATAATGTTATCTTTGATTCTAGCTATGGTGGAATGGGCTCAATAGGAAACATTTTGACCGGCATCGCGGCCCGCTTATCAACTAGAGAGCAAGCTGATGCGGTAAGCAACCCTATCCTTATTCCCGGAGATTATTCTCCATGACAAAATGGCTGAAATTTTAGCTCTATAATTCAATGACAAAATTCAACATGGAGAATTTTAAAAGCATCCGAGTATAATGTATTCCTTTTATGAATCTTTCCATGTGTAATTCAAGATTAGTATTGGAAATACATATTAAGGAGATATTCTCAATATATATTACAATTTTGGTAGAAGTATCCTTATCTTACATCTAGAAAATTTACAAGATCTATTCTCTCATATACATACGTCAATTCATGTGATCTGAAGTTGTTGCTTTTGATAGAAATCATCAATAACCATAGGATATCACTAAAATAAGTCTATTTTTGCGGCATTTATTTTTTAATTTCTATAAAGACTCTACCATGAAAATTGTACTTTACTATTCCAAATAACTGGCTATCTATATGCTATATTAAATTTTATACAACTCATAAGACACATTTGACTATGGTTACTGTACCTATAAAAATCCAATGTTCTCTGAACTATCAATGTAATGTACCGTTTTAATTGAATTATTCATCAAGAATTAGAGAAAAGAAAGGCCCTCTGTAAATTTAAGCGAAGTGGTGATAAATAATTGAATTACTTCTCATCTCATGTTTTTCCACCGCAGTTACGGGAGTTCGTGGAAGAGAACCAGAACAACCTAGGCACCGCCTTGGGGGCGTCTCGGCGCGCGCTCGAGACTGTGGAAGAAAATCTCGTCTGGTTGGGACAAAATGGTGAAGATATCTTCAACTGGCTGCGCGAAGTCTCACCCACGACGTTCAAGCACTGAATCGACAAACACGACGTCTACAGGCACGACATCAACCGGCACGACATCAACCGGCACGACATCAACCGGCACGACATCTACAACGACGACATCTACAAGTACTACAACGGAACCCACAGTTACGGAACCGACTGCCCCTGATACAACGACGCAAGGGGACGGCGCCAACAGTTTTACCGGCAGTTTTTGTATTATTTTGTTCTCCCTTCTTCTGACTTACACTAGATTTGTTTAATATACTGATCTAGACTTCAAAATTTTTTTTTTAATTGAACTCTTGTTATCTTAATTTGAGAGTCTGCTCAATTTACATAATATAAAATAAAATTTTGCTTTAAAACAATACGTTAGTTTTAAACCTATTTAAAACATGATATTTCAGTATTCAGTATTGTTTGCGTTTATATAACGTGGAAAGGGATCATAGTTTTATTCTAAATATTAAATTGACAAACCATTAAAATAGATATTAAAACGTGTAAAGCTGATTGCTAAGTAACAACAGTGAAATTGTAAATGATAATGTAAATAGTTTATTATACATTTTACCAAACGCTTTTTGCAATAATATGCCATGCAATATCTTAAGGTGGCAATGAAAATTAATTACCATAGGAAGTAACTTGTAAACGTGTTTATTTGTTAATTACAGACATTAATATGAGTAATATATAGTTTTTTATAATTTGTAAAGCTATAAATATAATGTGATATACGTTTTGTATAAATAGTTTGTGACGTGACACCTTATTACGTCGAGCTCGTAGTAAGAAAAGAAAGAAATATACAAAATAATTATATCAAGCTGCAAGGCTTAGTGTGAAATTCAACAATAAAATTAAAACTGTTTATGAATTTATAATTGTTACCACTTTAAAAGTTATATTAACACAATAATGGCATAATTTTGTTTTAGTTTCTCCCCAATTGTAATTTATATGACTTGACTAAGATTGTTTTGTGATTTTACTGGCTAAAAAAATGTTTCTTACAATTTGTAAACCGAGTTTTATAAAAACGTAATTTGATATTTATGTATAATATTTAATTAATAAATAACTATTAAATAACCTGACTTATTGGTTTTTTAATCCGTCTGATTAAACCCTAAAAAATTTAAATAAAGGACCTACAAACATGTTCGTAAATAAACATACAGAATTAAAATAAGTTGCTTTGATAAATATATACCTATATACTAAATTAATATTAAATATCATTTACTTAAGAATATAGAAATTTATGATCCCTTATATGCTTATTTGCTAAGATGTGATAGTTAGATTTTTCTGATTATATGTTAGTCTTCAAATTAAAAATTGTTCTTACTCCTAAGTAACCACCCGCTTCGGTGGCTTCATGGTCTAACGCGCCACTCTCGCAGTAGATTAGACTGTCGATGACGGGAATATCAAGGTTCAAATATAGGTCATGTGTACTGAGGATGTTTTTTTCCAAAACAATTTTCCACTTTGCCTCCATGCAAATTTGGGTACACTTCCTTTAAATTTAATCTTTATAATCCTTAACACAATAGTGTAATTAGTAATGCTTTCTTTTTTTATCCTATTTTTAGAATAATTATCATATATGCGTATAACCTGAAACGGTAGTATGACATGGTGATTAAAAAAAGTTCACACGCTCATTCATATTGCGAGTCTTAACGACAATGACAAGGAAAATGACCTTGTAGAGTATATTCTCAAATCTTCTATTCAGATAGTGCATCATCATGGTACAACATAGCTACATACATGTCACTCGTCTAGAAAGTTTTTTGGCTTTTCACCAAGTTCATTAACACTATCCAGTCGCGAACAGACCACCGGTGAGTTAAGTTTTGTCTGGATGTTCGTCGTGTGGTATTAAGATAATTTAGCAACAGTGAATGGACTATTACTTAAGGTAATAACTATGTAAAGTTTATTTAATATTCTAAACTAAATGAGTTAGAATAAAATAGCAAAAATATCAGGGAACTTTATTTAGGTACTAACGTATATAGGAAAAGATATCAGGCCAGGTTATATATAATGAATGATGAAAATGGTATTCTGATGGCAGACACAAGTGATTTTTTTAGTAGATGGGACGGCCATTTTAGTTGTATCTTGAATGTTCATAAAGAATCTGAATTGGGTGATTTAATCGAAATGTATATTGCTAAAACAATAGTCCTGAAGTAAAGACGTAATAGTGAAGACAAAGAAGCTAAAAAGAATTTCTATAATCATAAATCTCTAGAAAGAAAAAATGCTTTTTTATGTGTTAGAAAAGCTAAATTTGGCAGGAAGCTAGAAGGAAGGCTCCAGATAGCCATATTCATCTTAAAATTTGACATTTCTAAGAGTTGTATAAATGGAAAGAGTAGGTTACATGATAGAAACCACTACTTTATATGTGGTTGAAAACGGCTATCTTGCAAATAGTTATAGGTAGAAGAGACTGAAGATTTTACATAGAGAATATAGGGAAGGAGAAGGGAAGGAGTTTAAGTAAAAAAGAAATTCCCGTTTAGATGAGAGAGAGAATTTAAATTTGCCAGGAATGTAAAGGGATTAATCCATTAACAAAATAAGTGTAAAATAGTTAGCATTTTAGGAAGGGTGCTGACGAAATGGGGGTTTCAAAACTCCAAAAACTAAAATAATAATTTACCTTTCAGTGTAGTAGAAAATTGAGGTTTGCCAGACGAGTATAAGAACCACCCTAAACAACCATTAACGTCTGATCCTGAAATTTCAAAATAAAGAAGGAGTAATTGGAGGATTCCCATTGCTAATAAAAAAACACTTTTTGGTTTGATTTAAAATCGAAGTTTGATATGTAAGTCAATAAGTCTTCCCGGAGAGCCGAATGATGTCCCAACATATTGAATTTCATAGTTGAAGCCCGAGAAATGAAAGAGATTTAAATCGATAAACTAATATAGAACACTATTTTTCAGTGTGTTTTGCAATTTAAATTTGTCAAGCACATAAACAAATCATATAAGATAATCAAATAAATCTTAAGATTTCAAAATGGGAACGCTGGAAAGTAAAATGGATATGGGGGTTAGGAGGGAGTAAATTTAAAAGCTTGCCAAAATAATTATAAAATCTTCCTTTTAGTATGGAAGACAATTTTAACTTTCCAAGTTAGTAAAAGGACCACACCAAAATAAACATAAAAGCGAAAAAGCTCGGAATTTAATAATAGGTGGGAAATGACTAATAGAAAAGAAAAAGTTATTTATAAATTAATAGTATAAAAATTAAATTTTGTATAGGCATAAAAATAGAATCTAAAAAAAATTAATGCAAAACACTAAAGATTTTGTCAAATGGATCCATTAGCACATCTATAACATTGCTAAAAATCAAAGTATTAATTAGCGCCTATCTAGCAGTTACATAAAGATTAAAATAAATTATTCTGGCTACATATTTCGGTGAACCGTGATGATCTTTAGAAATCCATACTACTTATTTTTCGATATGTTTCTGTAACATAATATTTTATTTGTTTGTGCTCTTTGGAGAACTGTAATGCTCTTTTTTTCCAAAATATTTCTGTAGCAATGTATATTAGATTGCTTAACTTATTTTTTGATCGTGCTTAGGTAAATATTGGGTTGTTAATGGGTTTCGTTTGATTTTGCCCTCAAACAAGGTAATATTTTATCTTGAATATTTAGTTTATTTTATATAATTGTTTATGATTCCCGTAGTTAGCTCAGGATTGTACAACTAGAAACTATACAAATGTGGGCAGCCAGATGTTGAACGTTATAATTTGATAAAATTTAGTTGCTGCTTACCGTGAGAAAAGCGGGTCCAGCTGCTAGTGAAATAATAATGGAGGCCTTTAACAACAGCCTTGATCCAAGAAATTATGATAATATCAACCAATCACTTCACCAATAAAGTGAGAATAAATTTTATAAAATATTAATTGGTTTAAATTATTATGAATTCACATATTTTTAACAATAGAAACTAATTCATCAGTCTCAACTTTTAAAAACTTTTTCCTTATTAATCATCTTCATCATTATCATCATCATCAATTGTTTCTAGCCTGTGGCTGGGTCAGTTTAGTAAAATTCCTCCATCTTTCTCTATCCTTCCAAAACTTTTCCTCCTTTATTTGCTTTCATTCTTCTCTCATTTGCACACTTTCTATCATCTGCTCCTCCCATCTCTTTCTTGGCATCACTTGAGGTCTTTTCTCTATATATTTCATTTTCATTATTTGCTTTGGTCGTTTTCCTTCTCCATCCATATTAAGTGCAAATACTTTCTCAGTCTTGCTTTCTTTGTTATCTCATGTATTCCCTCTACTCCCACTATATCCCGGATAACTTCATTCTTTATCATGTTTCTCCTTGTTACAGCTAACATTATTCTCACATTCTTCATTACCATGGGGTCCAATTTCCTAGTATCTCTTACATTCAATGTTCATGTTTCTGCTGCATATGTGACAATAATTATAAAGTACATCCTTTATAACTCTTCCTTACGCTTTAAGGGCACTTCTCTTCTCCATAGCAAGTATCTTACATACCTATAAAACAACTACCCCTGATGTCCTCATCCCATTAGATCCTCTCTAGTTCAACCTTCCACCTCAATCACGCCTCAAATATATTTTACGTTCTGTACTTTTCTCAGCTCTACTCCAGCCAAATTTATAGCTTCACTAGGCTTTATTCTCTTTCTTGTTTTTAACATCACTTCACATTATATCCTGCTAAATTTAACTCAACACTTTATCATTACCTAATTCCTGTATATGTTCCTGTGCTTAATTTTCCTTTTATCCCCATAGCATCAAGTAATCAACAAACATCATGTATTTCATTCTTTCCTCCCCGAGTTTTCCAGCCACTTTATTCGTGACCATTTCCATTACCATTACAAATATTAGTTATGAGAGGGCACCCCCCTATTTCACTCCATTTTTTATTTGGAGCCTCTTAGTCCTCTCCAACTTCATCTTAACACAGCTCATGTTATCCTCATACACGCTTTTCATTCTCATTAAAAACCCTCTTTCCACTTTTGCCTCCTCCATCGCTTTCCAAACTTTATTTCTATCAACGCTATCATATGTCTTCTTAACATCCATAAATACCACTACCAAGTTTTTCCCAAATTCATACCTTCTTTCCATCAGCTGTAAGGCAAAGCTCAAGTCTATTGTGAACCTCTGTTCTCTAAATCCGTGCTGTTCCTCTCTCCGCCTTTCTTTCATTTTATATCTTCTGTTTTTTTTTCAGTATTTTCTCATCTATTTTGATAGAATGTCACATCAGCGTTAATTCTTCTTGAAAATAGGTATTATAGCTCAGTTATTACAGTCTTCTGGTGCAATGTTCTCCTTTCAAATCCCTCTCAGCAGCCCGTATAACCATTATAGACCAGCTTCTCATGCAGCGCTTATCATTTCTACAGTCAGTTTATCCACACCCGGTGTTTTTCTTTGTTTCCTCCTCTTTAATTAATCCTCCGCCTCTTCCCATGTGGAACACCTTTCCTCCTATTCTGATATTTATTCCTGCTCCTCTGTTACACTCTCATCCCTTTCCTCTTCCAGGTTGAACATCTTTTCAAAATATCTCATATATATTTCATTATCTCTTCGCCCTTTCCTTCTTCTCCACATATTATTCCTCTGCTTCATTCCTAATTTGTAAACCCCTTCTGAATGCTTTATCTTTCTCTTCCACTGCTTCCTTCCCCCTGTCGTTCCACCAGGATGTCTCCTTCCACCTCCTTTTATCACTTGTCCTCCCACACACCCCCTTTGTAGCTCCCAACAAAGTTGTCTTAAACCTTTCTCCTTCCAACTCTACACTTTGCACTTCAACTTGGGCATTAAACTTATTGCATTTCTTAGGTACAGCTCTCTATACTCTTCATTTTTTAGCCTCCACACCCTTTTTTTCTTTCTTGTCTTACTTCCTTTCTCCTACTTTCCCACCCCTTTATGTTTGCCACCAACAACCTTTGAGTGTGTAACCCGAACGAGTAGTAAGACGCGGGGCTAAATAAAAAATAAAGTAAACAATCTGTGGTCACTATCTAAGGATACACTTGGTATTACCTCAATGTTTACGGTCAGCTTTTCATTAATTCATCCATGAGAAAGTAGTCTATCATCAACCTTTGCTCCTATCTCAGCTGTATCGATCTTATGGCTTTCTCTTTCTTTCTTATACCAACTGTTTGCCAAATATTATAATTGTACCACTTACTATTAACATTATTTTTGATGGTATCCGTATATTATTTTTAATGCACACAAGTGGTCTACACTGATCTATTATCTAGATTAGCAATAAATCAATATATTTATTGTATTTTATTCAATTGTTTTTAATAATTCATTGCCCCACTGATAAAACCACAATTATAATCCATCATCTATCAATGTCATTATATCCAAAATCCTATTTAATATGTTTGTAATTATAGGCTATATATACAGTGTAAATTATAAATATTTTCTTTATCATATAATACTTTTAACAGCCAAACATTGAATAAGATAATATTGTTTCAACCACCTACATCCACATACTGGTTATACTTTAGTGAACTCCATGTTGTCATATACATCGTTTCTTCAATTAATTATTTATGTCTTAGGTACAAGTTATGTCTGCAACATGGATGATCGTCGCAACATACCTTCTTTACTCAAATACCTACGCAACAAATGTAGGTACTGTCCAAAAGCGAGCTACAGAATATGTAAATTCATCCACCTATAGATTACCAAAGTCAGTAATACCTGATAAGTACGTAATATATCTAGTTCCCTTTCATCCGGAGCAGTTTAAGTTCAAAGGTAACGTCACAATAACACTTAACATAACGGAGGCAACGGACAGAGTCACGCTTCATGCCAATATCATGGAGATTAATACCTGGACGGTAACAAAAACATCAACGGAAGGTGTTCCAGTATCGGTGAATGAAACTTTTCAAACGGAATCTACTGACGACCATCAGTTCTTCATCCTGTATCTGAATGACACGATGACTGAGGGATCACAGTATGCAGTTAGTTTGGGGTTTACCGGAGAGTTGAGAGATGATATGTTTGGATTCTACAGAAGTTCTTACACATTCAATAACGAAGTAAGGTAAGACGCATTAATAAATCTTACGCATATGCTAATTTAATCATATAAAATCAATTAATTCACTTTTTCTTACAGCTGTAAAGCTATCAATATACCTTATCATTCAACTAGAATCTAGATTAAGTTTAATCACGTTGACAAGTAAATTAATTTTAGTCAGACTCCAAATTGGCAAAACATATGTACGTTGCTAATGGATGTGGAACGTTTTTAATATCCCTCGAAACCATTAGAGAAACCAGAACTACTATGTAACTGTGATTTATATTTATTTTTAAATAATTAGATAGTTTCTATGCTATTTCATCAATATATGAAATCTTATTTAGTCATCATTGCTGAAAATTTGTTTCTAGGCAAAATTCGTTTAGATGTTTTAATAAAAATACTTCGTTGTCAGGGTATCACTAATATAGGGTGTGAAGAAATAACTAGACGACCTATGTTAAGGAAAGTGATGGACAACGTGCTGAGGTTTGCATGACTTCCGGCGGAGCTCACCTGAATGTCATTATCTAAAGAAAGTGAAAAGATTTAGTATGTATTTTGCTTTTATTTAACTAGTGAGTATTTACTTTTCAATTAAAGTGTTTATTTTCAACTTACTAATGGTATAAAAGTTTCGGCCCCACCCTGTATAGTGAAGAACGGTATTATCATATTGCTTAATGACTTTAAACATATTTGATTGTGTTTTCCTGCGTTCCCAGGTGGATAGCAGCGACACAGTTTTCAATGACTCAGGCACGGCGAGCCTTTCCGTGTTTCGACGAACCAGCGTTCAAGGCCAAGTTTCAGATCAATATCGCCCATTACAACAACTTGACTGCCTTATCTAACATGCCACTCATGGCTACATCAGATCCCGAGTGAGTACATTACATATGAAACATAAATTTATGTGACAAGAATTTCTCTCCTTTCCGTGTCTCGACGAATGAAAGTTAAAGACCGAGTTACAGATCTACATCCAGTTCCCCTTCATTTTATAATCGTTCCTGAGCGATTTCATGTTTCATTAATTACCATCGATGATACAAACTTTCCAACTATCTCTTTGATTTGTTTGTATGTGATATTTCTCAAACTTGTTTCCTATTTGATTCTTTGCCTGTTTAAAAAAATTAAGACTTCATTGTATGAAATCAATCTAAAGACAATTTGAAAGTACAATAATTTAAAAAATATATTTTCTAACACGATTAAAATATTTTTAATGGTATTAAATTAACAAAATGTTTACCCTAACCGTATATATAGACTTTTTGGCAAGTTGTAATGGTGGGAATGAGGGTAGGTACAGAATATAATTGTTTCCTAAGTTTGTTGTCTTGTGTCTTGACCAACAGACAATCAGCCAACGATCGACCCAATATGAATTTAAAATGTGATAATAAGATATTTTAGATATTTCTCGGCACTGAATACTACATTTTAATTGAAGATTATTGTGTATTGTTTCCAAGACTATCGAACAAAATTAATTTATATATTTTTATATAGTTGTTTATTGATTAATTAGATATATTTTCTAAAGTTTTCCTCTCGGAGCTTTTAGACCCTCCACTTCCTGTGTATTTAAAATAGCTGTTATCGATAGCCTGTGCACATTTGAATGTAAGAGTTATTATTTGCTTGTGTTTAGGAGAAGGATGCACTGAACTCGAATTAACTTCGCAAAAAATATTTTAATAATAATAATATTATTATCCTCTTTTTAAATATTTTCCAGGGTAGGATCAACCCAAATAGCTTATTGAGGCATCAAATTTTCAAATATTTTCCTGAGTAGTAGTACTACTGCAAGTCGATTCTAAGTGCATCTTCTAAATGCCAGTAATTTTAGTGGGACAGGCCACTTGAAATATTTTATATGGTTGCATAGTTTTCAAATTCCTTAAAAAATCCAACATGTAAAAATATGCCAAAAAAGGACCAGTTTAAATAGACACTTTAGAGGAACAAAATTAAAAATGTTTTGTTGAAGACCACACAAAATAGCTACTGGTGGCATCCCCCATTTAGAAATATTTCATATTTGAAGACTCGCCAAATATATTTTAGGCTCATCACACTCTCAATATCTTTCCAAAGTTGTTTCCCTGTGCTCTTCTTTGGCTTGGGGACAAAGCCAAAACTTCCTAGATTTTAAATATTTCTGCTAATTTCTCCCTTTCCCCTACACAAATAAGGTTCCACCACCACTGACCATACACAGGCTATCATCATCATCTGACAAGTAATTTCATTTAATATTGTCATAAACTAAAATTGAATGTGAAATAGCTAATCATTCCAACTAAATTATTGAAAAGCACGTTTTATTTTGAATGATATATTTGTGAATCTAATAAAATGACTGTGTGGTTAAAACTACGTTACTACAAAATATAGATGTTGAAAAAATTGGAAGGGCCTATATACCTAGAATACATGTAATATTTCTGGTAAACTAAAGGGTTATTACTATTTTTACAATGATATCTCAACATAAATATGTGTCTAAATAGTACCCTTATGTTTATTTTTCAGCCCAGAACTAAACGGCCGTGTGTGGGACCATTTCTACGAGACGGTGCCAATGTCTACATACTTGGTCGGGTTCGTCGTTACAGACTTCAAAAATATTACCAACGATTATGCCAACTTCACCGTCTGGGCTCGCGAAGACTCCATTGAAAATGGAAACTTTAGTCAGATCATAGGGATGGCTTTACTCCAAGAACTGGAGAGATACACGGGTATAGAGTATCCTCTTCCAAAGATCGACCAGGTTGCCCTTCCAGACTTTGCAGCTGGGGCCATGGAAAACTGGGGGCTTGTCACATATAGGTCAGTACTTGAATTTAAGGAGGAAGAGTAAACTTTAATCCAACTAACATTTTACGCTCTTATTTATGAATTTCAAAACTTTATTTAATCTAGACCAGCCTAACATATCTTAACCTTATTTAGCCTAACCAGAGCCAGTAATATCTTAACTTAAAAAAAATATATGTTTTGAAGTAATTAGCTATTATAATGGTTTTAAAAATCCCTTTGGAAAAAATGTTTAAAATCTCACACTTGCCTATTAAGGGCGTGCATTACATGCCCATCTACTCTGTGAAACAGTCGGCTAGAAATCGTAAATTTACACAAAAACTATGCACATGGATCATTTCTGATTAAACATTAACGAAGATAAAGAGTTAATATAAGTTCATAATACTGAACATTGATGAAATATTAAATTAATTTTGATAAAAACTGCATTGAAATGGCCGTTTTTGACCATATTAGAATGACTTCCCAGCTAGTCATTGTGCACAAATCTTTATTTTGTCTTAGTATGGACATACTGTAACTATTAACAAGAAACTTTGTTGCTTTGTCCCCCATTGTCACCGGGGAAAATTTCGAGTAATCATTCAAATACGAAAGAACTGCACACATTTCTGGCATATCGTAGGTATTTTCCTTTCCCTTTAACTTCCAAATATTGCGCGAGCTGGGAGCTGAGCTGGGCCTGCTATGATGCACGCACGCTCTTAATATTTTGTTCTTTAACTGCTCACACAGCCTGGGGATTGCACAAAAGTATGTGAGGAATCTCTCGTGAGTCTTTATTAGAGAATTATTACATTTTATGACCATTATTTGTGGATATGATTTAGCTAAAATAATATGTTTGTAGTAAATTCTATGGGTTGCATTACTTTTTCATTCGTTAGATATTTAATCTCAATATAGTATAAAGGCTCCCGTCCTTACTCCCACCTCCCACTCCCAGCCACCGCCCTTCTGTTATACGAAAAAAACAAATTGCTAATAACATAGTTGGCTTACATATGGTTTAGTGACTTATTGTATTCCTTGTAAATGTTCCCAGAGATACGAGTCTTTTGTTTTACGAGACAATATCAACTATTGCAATTAACAGAGTTGGATAACATAGTATGGTTTGGTGACTTGTCATATACCTAGGGATTACTCCCCGAGAGGTGAAGTACCTGTTAGACGAGACATAATCAATTGCAAGCAACAAAGTTGGATGGTATCTGATTTGGTGACTTGTTGTATACCTAGTGAATGTTTCCATAAAAATGATTCTTCGTACTAACATAGTTGGCTAACATATTATTGTTTGGTAACTTGTATATTGATTATTCCCAGAGAGACAAGTCTTCTATTTGACGAGAAAGAATCAACCGCAACTAACAGAGCTAACATAGCCATGATAATTGGTCATGAACTGTCTCACATGTGGTTTGGAAACTTAGTGTCTCCTGATTGGTGGAGATATACTTGGTTAAAAGAGGGGTTTGCACGGTACTTCCAGTGTACTTCATTACAGATAAAGTATGTATAATTTTAATATTTTGTGGGATATATTCTACCCATCGTATAAATAACTACAACACAGCCGTTCCCATGACTAAGT
Organism: Timema genevievae; assembly: GCA_902155825.1. Classification (NCBI taxonomy): domain Eukaryota; kingdom Metazoa; phylum Arthropoda; class Insecta; order Phasmatodea; family Timematidae; genus Timema; species Timema genevievae. The sequence goes on along the minus strand of CABFWO010003155.1, from coordinate 20,490 downwards.
AGCTTTACCCAGTGTTAAACTGCCTCTACCAGGACCCGTTACAAGAATACTGCTAAATATTCAAGTTAGAGACACATCATACCATTCTCAAGCTTTCTGCTTGCAGCTACTACTATTAATTGATATAATGGAGGTTGATAGCTTACAAAATAAAGTTGGGGGCATTAAACTGTATGCATTTATACTATATTGGATGTGTTCTTGAGATGGTGTCAAATTCTACAGCCATAATCTAAAAAGAGTAAGCCTTTGTCGATAAAACTCGATAGGAAATCTAATTCCTAGAGTTTCTAATTCCGCAATTCGGTTCTTTCTATTAAGCTATTAAGAGGATTGTACAAATAGATATTACTTCATACAAGTCTCGCAAGAGACCAGATTCATAAATACAAACCAAGGCGTATTGATGAAATATTCTGGAAATTTTTGTAGAAGATTATGTGATCAATTTAAAGTGTTTAAAATATATATGATTTCAGTTATTATAAGGTATTTTGATCGAGCTGCAATACATACAATTTTGTCAATGTCTGTTACTCTAAAATATTTTTAAAATTCTATTTAAGATTTGTTCAAGGTGCGAATAGAGTACATAATTTCATCTTACTCTACATTAAATATAATTATTATTTTTTGTCGCCGGGTACCACTACCGGTTCAATTTTTTACACTAATGTATTAATTTACGCTATTGTGTTAGGGAGGAAAGAGGTTATATTTAGAGGAATCATATCAGCATTTGCATGGAGAGGGATTTGAAAACAATTCATGGAATGAAATAGTACAACCGACAGATATTCAAACTTCAATCTACCTGCCATCGAAAGTCCAGTCTATTGCTTGAATGACTCTTTAGACTATTGATAAGTAAACCTGCCTGTGAACATATCTTGTACATTTTTTATATTAGTTAACAAATATAAACAATATAATTATTGCTTATAGCTTGAGCCCACGTGGCGTCTCAGAGATATATTTTTGGTCGCTCAGCAACACGAAGCCTTCTCAACAGACAGTCTCAACACGACGGATTCTTTGAACAACGATTGCAGCACACCTGATGAAATATTAGCAAAATTCAGTACTATCGCCTACAACAAAGGTGAACAAGATGTATTTGAAGATAAGTTTAGGTAGTATTTTTTTATATCCTGCGTGCCCAATATTATAGACCAATTATGGTAGTATAGTGAAAATTGTTAATAATACGAGTATATATTATAACTCGCTTTGCCCCAGTGAATTTTCTTTACAATTGGATGTAAACTAATTTAATTCCAGAGCCGGTTTTTGATAGGTCTTACCGTTTAGCCACAAGAGACCTCCAAAGAAAAGCCCGCACCAACTTTAAAGTTGCTCCACTATTTTGAATTTTTTTCGGGGGCTAAAAATTATTTTTTTAACTTTTTGGAATTTTCCCGTCGATTACAGGCTAGAACTTGTAAGTTTGCCAAATTTCAAGTTTCTAGCTCATCTGGAAGTGGGTAAACTTTAATGTCAGTGAGTGAGTGAGTCAGTCAGCCATGTGGCTTTATATATATTTATATTTATAAAGTGTTGTGACCCTACCCCCGGTGGGCTCATTCTCTCAGGATAGCTTGCGGGAGGGGTAAGGTTGCAGGCAAGTTAGCTGTGTGGGTTCGAAATAATATGAATATTTGTTTGTTTTGGTTTAACAGTAGTTACTAAAAGATTATATAAAATGTGATGTTGGTCGTAAGATAAAGAATAAGAATAATTGACACCCATGTTCATGAAAGAACACTGGTTTAACTTGCGAATACTTAGACTGACCAAGATGACTGTTACTATGCGGTGCTTCTACAGAACTCGAACCCAGGACCCTGGGCTCCAACGATGCCCTCCAAGTGCCAGTACTATGGATGGCACGAAAATGTCGTCTGTATCAATAAGGCTTCGGGCAGAATGACCACCCATGAAATAGATTGAATTGTGACGCCCTGTTGCCAAAAAGTCTTTTATACCATGATATTGGCCCCTTTCGGCCTTGCTAGCTTACACATTGTTATGAATTGTCAGCTCTCTACTGTAAACTCCAGACTATGCTACTTCATACATTCTAAATCAGCAATTATAACACGTGCGTCCAATGTAGTTACATAAGTCAATACAAACATTTAAATATTGCTCAGTTGTGACAATAGCATAAATATATTATACAGAGATAAATTTTAATCAATACATATAATTTATTTATATAGCCCTTGTTCATATAGGATATATATTTATGTATTAACTCTCAATAATAGGTATTAATTAATATTTATAACATAATAAAACCTTAAAAATATCTCCATCCTGAATATTTAGATATGCTAAAATTATCATTTACTATTGAACGGTATTTTTTAACCTTAATTTATATTAGTTTTTATTCTCACAATAGGTTTACCAACCTACCCTTAGTAAAATGATGGTATATCCATTAATAACTTGCCTCATCCACTTAGATAAGTTAGCTTAGATTGCTGACAGCTAAAACTGTTATAAAAGATTACAAAGATTACAAAGTAGACCCTAAATTACTTCTTAATTAAAAATATGAATGGACATTCACCGATATTAAACTATAATACCAATGATATAAAAACAAATATTAATAAGATTAGCTTACATCACTAGTCTTTATATTACTATTTATAATTTTAAGTTAAAGATAAATGTGATTATTTGTCACTTTTTTTTTTAAATAACTACGGATATTTCAGGCGCCTGTGTTCTTCGCTTGATCCGACATGTTCTCACTGAAGAAACGTTTAGAAAAGGATTGCAACGTTACCTTAACGAAAGGTAAGAACAATGATACAAGATCAACATCTATAAACTGACACCCATCCAGCCTAGAATCTAGGATAATAATTAATATGTATTATTTTAACTCGTATCCACAAATACTAACTTAACTACTTACCATTTCGAATGTAGTCAGGATTTTTTAGGTATTAATTAAGCTCGCTAACACTTCATAAAAGCCAACGAGATACCAATTATTATTATTATTATTTCAGACAATACAGCACAGCCGAGCCTTACCATTTATATTCCGCTCTTCACGAGCAGGCAACGGCTGATAACAGGCTGTCAGGAGTTGAAGGAACAGTTGAAATCTTGTTTGAGAAGTGGGCCTCACAGCCCGGTTACCCCGTGATAACAGTGACCAGAAATTATGAGGAAAACTCTGCAACCATCACTCAGGTAAGTCAGAGAAAACCCCACTCACGTTTCACGAGATTTAGGGGTGATCCAAAAACCACGTAACGCTGATAGATGTGTGGAGGTGTGAGATTTAATGTTTACATGGTGTTACATAGGAGGAGGGTGGGTACATAACAGTGTTACGTAACACATATTTTATACTTGAATTCTAATGTTGTCTCTTAATTTTTAAAAGTTGTTAATTCTCCAAATAGTCGTATATATGTGCAGTTAAACCATAAATATAATAAATAAACATAATTAAGTATTGTAGTATAATTTTTTGAAATCATCAAGAATTTAAAATGAACTACAAGAGTTATTAAATCTTAGTCGCTCTTTTAGTATCATAAAAGATTCCCTATGAAATAATTAAATTTACTCTTGATGTAAAAAGCTACGTATCACAGGCTGGAGAGGTCAAGTTAAATATTTACCTTGGTGGAAACTGGNGGTAGGATGGTAAAAAAACCTAAGAAAAAAGCGTTACATGGTTTATGGTTATCCCCTTACGAGAAAATAAAGAGTTACAAGATTTTTAGTGCGAGTTAAATATGGGCGTTGAAAGATTGTTGGTAGGAAATGGAGTAACATAAGTTCCTTCAGAAGTGTACCTCACAGTCTATTTGTAGCTACCCGGTTGAATCAACTTGAGGAATTATAAATATAGCTCAGACTGACTGGATTGAATTTATCTTTTTTTAAGGGCATCTGAGTTACCCACTTCGATGATCGCATGGTCTAAGGATCTACTCTCGCAATAGATTAGACTGCCGATGGCAGGGAGATCGGGGTTCTGTTACAGTCGGATGAACTTATGGTGGTTTTACTTAAATTATTTCCCCCACTCAAATGCGGGTACTTTTCCTCTAAATGTAACCTTCATAATCCTTAACACATTAGTGTAATTAATACATAGGACAGAAGTATAGTCCAAATGAATATTAAGAGACGGTACTAAAAAATGTATCTCAGTGGAAAACAAATAATAATGATAAATATTTGAAAGGTGTTAAGGGAGATATCAACAAATTATTGTAAAAATAGGTGTCATCTCCCTGGTGAATTATTACAACCAAGATTAATGTATAAAACGTTAATCTAAGAGGAAGTATAAATATAAGTAGGAGAATCTGTGCCAAAATTTATCTGAACACAGGATGGAAAATCAATATGGGTCAAGAACCATCATGGTGATTCCAAACACTTCCCGTTTCAAAGTCAAAAAAAAATTAAAAACATCAAACCTTATCTATATCTAACTAAGAATCATTTTAACAGTAGATCTATTTTAAAATATATATGTATGTATGAATAGCTCAAAATCATATTTAAATAATTAGATCTCACAAAATGTATGCTAATGTGCTGGCATTAATTTGTAGTGAAATTATATAATTACGTTCAATTAAGTTGTCAATATGGTTTAAGGGTTATTTTGTGCTATCATTTATTGTAATGTTTGAGATGAACATATTAATAGTGGAAAAAACCGTTGTGGAAAGTAACAGTATAACAAAAGGTAATTTGGTATTATATTTTTAAATGTTACATCATAAGTTGAATCTAATGCTTAGAAACTTAGCGCTGGGAACAATTTATTTCCTTTCATAGGCCCGTTTCCTCCTGGCAGCTTCAGATGACTCTTCTTTGAAATGGACCATTCCTCTTAGTTGGACGTCACAAAGTGGCTCACCTGGTGGTTTTAACATCACCACCCCTAAAGAATGGTTTTACGACACCGATGCGACAAAGAAGATTGCCGATATAGCGACCAATGATGAATGGGTCATTTTTAACAATCAAGAATCAGGTAAAACGTGTTTATTTTAGAGGTTTAAACTAACTATTTCAACAAACAAACAACAAATTAATTTTAATATGAGAAATTACATTTTAAATGAAAAGAAAAATCCAACGTAAAATATTTTGTAGAATAATGTATTATATTAGCACTGTGTCTCCCTACTAGTTCGGGTTTTATGGTTGTGTTTTAATTACGCTAATGACTTTAGGAATTAGGAAGGCTATATTTACAGGAAGTGAACCCGCATGTACTTGGAGGGAGAGTGGAAAACCATTTTGAAAAAAATCGCCCTTAGTATATCTGAATGATTTACAAACCTCAATCTCTTCTTCATCGGAAGTTTAGTCTACTGCGATAGTTACACGTTAAACCATGTGGCCACCGAAGTGGGTTATTTAGTATATAGAATTTCTAAGATTGTAATATACTCGACACACCATTTTAAATAATATCTTTATATAATTTTGACATATCCCCATAAAAAAAAAAGGGCGTAGGGTGTAGTCACACTATTGCGCAGCGGTTTAGATGATTTTCATTGTTAAAAATATAACATGAATTTTTTCCTAGTTGAATTAGGTTTTTAATTATATGTTTTGTTTTACATTTGGTTAATATCTTTGTTTATTTATTCTTGGTTTGATAATGTTGTTTTCTCTTTTTCTTAGTAATTTTTTAAAGTTTGGGTGATGATTATAGTTTTCTTTTTTGTTTAGTAACAAACATTGTTTTCTCTTTGCTTTGATAAGATTTGATTTGATAGCTTTTATGTTTACACATTTGTTTGATAATGTGCTTTGTTTCTCTTTGGATAATAGTAATAAATCCTTCATAAACCCTTATGTTGTCAATAACGATTATATATTTCCTCGTTTTATGATATGACGCAAATTTGTAGCCTAAATTTATATTTATCATTGTTATCATTAAAGATAAATTCGCTTCAATAGCCAAAAAGGCGATGGAGACTTTATTCAGAGTTGCCATGAAATCAAAATCTCACAAGCGCGATAGTTTATAATAATTCAAAATTATTTCTAAGAACCAAACAAAATTGTTAGGAATGTATTAAATTATTTTAGTGTTACGGCTCCAATTCTTTGAGAGTATATTAAAATGTATCAGCTCTTCTTGTTTTATTGAAATGTGATTCTTGTCTTGAACTATAATTACGTGTCCAATTAATAGTTTATCAAAATAGTCAAAGAACTGGCTTGGGATGGACTGAAATGGAGAGATGCAGCCAACCAATCATAAGATTGCTAACTGAAATAGTTTAAGTTGAGTAAATTATTATTATTATTATTATTATTAATAATAATAATATTAATATTATTAGCACCGCGTCTTACTACCCGTTCTGGTTATACGCACTTAAGCTGATGTGTAATGGTAGGGTGATTGTGAGATGAGATGGAGGACCTACAGTTTAACGTGGAATCCGAACCACGGTGTAAGCCCGATATTCCACACAATCACAAGTTGTGATTAATACACGTCTTGTCGGAGGTGAAGGAAGCGTTTGGCAATCAGATAAATCCGTGCCGGGACAGAGGATTGAACCCCGGACCACCAGTACAGAATTCCGACACCTTACCCCTAGACCGCCAGGTCACAGGTTGAGTAAAGTTCCAAAAAATATACACGTCGATAAAATTGGAATGTTGGATTGTTACACATTTTAATATTTCCTCACTAAAATAACCACGTAATAAGGATCTATGTGGTCTTTGATACCATCTGCCCCGGCCCCCCTTCCTTCCTTGGTTTTACTTAATGGGGCAATTACAGTAGCTTTCGATAAGGAAGGAGTAACGGGACATTAAACACAAATATATAATAAATTACAAACGAGGGAATCAATTGTAGAATGATTTAATGAGATAAGGCACATAGCATAGTTTGACACAAGGTATAGTTTTGCACATAGTCTCAATAAGTACCATTAAAGAATGTTGATAAGTTATTAGATTGTATAGTGTACATAACAACTATTAAGGCCTAGCAATCACAGGATACATGAAATGAAAATTTAGCAAAGTATTAAAAACAGTTCTTGCCCGTGTGCTCACAGGTGGCCTTAGCCTTGGGTAAGGTCGGGTTCAGGTATAATGAGCACCTGCTAGGTTGGGCTAGAACCCATCGCCCAGCGGGCGAAGGCACAATTTTACAAAACACAAGAATTCGCGAGCCGAACAGGGTCGGCGGCAATGATCCACAAGTTGA
>CABFWO010003155.1:0-12657 GCA_902155825.1 Timema genevievae | reverse complement strand
CTAGACGGCAAGTCCCTTGGTGTAACGTATACTTCGTTGCCCAGCGGTGTACGCAAGGTTTCTCGGCTGGTACAGCAGTGATATTGAATATTTTAACCCGGTTCACCGATGAATATATAGTACTGAAGGCCCGTTGACAGAACAGCCAGCGATGAGTGGTGGGGGAAGCTTCGATAGACGTCTGGAAACGTGACTTGCATGAGCTGACAGCCGTAGAGGCGCTATCAGTCGGTTTGTTGATTTCAACGAGAACGGAGCTCCAAGCGGGGAGTGGTTTTCAGTCTTCATTCCTTCCAATGGGGCCTCGGGCTCGATGCAGAACTCGGCGGAGTGAGTAAATAAAGAAAACAAATACAAGTTACTAGTCTAGTATGGGACACTAGTATTAAAGTAATATATTTTGTTTTGCTTGCATCAGTTCATTCTCACACATTCCAATCGAACAGGGCTAATCCAATTTAGCCCGTTACACATGGAATTGTTGGAACTGAATTATCAGGCGATGATCTACTGCCCGAGAAAAGAAACAAAGGCGCTATTATTTTAGCATCGCATCTTACTACCCGTTCGGTTTATACGCTTATGTACTAACTACACTCATGATTTTAAAGATGAGTTAGGTTTTATTTAGAGTAAGTGTAGCTGCATTTTCGTGGAGCGAGAGTGGAAAATAATTTTGTAAAAACCATCCTCAGTACACCCGAATGAGAGTCAAACCTTGATCTCCCCATCATCATCAGTATAATTTAACAGGAGAGTAGCACGTTATACTAAATGGCCACGAAAGTGGTTCAAAAAGAGCTAATCAAATCAGATACTTACTCTATGGGTAAAACCAGAATTTTAACCCTATCTTAAAGTGACGGGCTGTCACATTTTGCTAAACACAATCTGAATAAAACAGTATGGAGTTAGTAAATACAAATTAATAAAAACCACGTAAAACCTATACGGGTTTCTAAAGGTGTGTATGATCGCATTAATCTACTGGATGAGAATTCCCCACGAAAACCAAGTGATCAGCCTCTTTCTTATTCGAGCAAGTCTGTTGGGTGTCTGTGGGACCCTTCTAAGTCAATCACATAGTTACCAAGCTCATGGTTTGCACTAGCTTCTGAAAGTAATCCTCGATATATTACGTTACCATAATTTGGTGGAGTGTCCTAATGGAATAGGGTGCATCCACAATGATTCTAAGAAAATGGTTCTTAAACTATTGGGTCTTGTCCACATAGGTATTACGCCCACGTGGGGCAATCATAGTCGATATTAGGCCCAAGGAACTATGAAGGTCACCATAGTTCATCTCTAATAAATACCTAATTACATTTTCTCACATTCAGCTAATCAGAACTAAATATGGGTGTATTGCTGAACTCCACCAAAACGAACAGTTATCTAGTTTAGGATAAACAATTCATGGAAATATAATATATATAAATATATATTAAATATAATATATATTTGTATATATCATATATTAGATACATAATATATAATATATTATATTTAATATATATTAAATATATTGCATTTTAAATAGGCTGTGTTTATTATTAATATTATTTAACTATATATTCTGGGGGGGTTGTGTTAGATTTAATTTTTATTTGCAAAATTTAATAATATTTTGAAGATGTTGTCATGTTGTTTGACGTCTACTGACATTTCATCGTAGGAAATCCGTGTCAATGTAGAAACAAACACAATGCGTTGTAGGACTGTGAATTGCGACAAGTTGATGTGAATAATCTGTAGACGAGTTAGAACGGAAAGCTCACCTTAAAAAATAAAATCTCAATTTTCTACTAATGAAGAATGACTACCATTAAAGTATCTATACAAAGAACTATTTGTTTCAGGATATTACCGTGTCAACTATGACTATGAGAACTGGAACAAAATAGCATATTTTCTGGAGAGTGACGTCTATGAAAATATCCACGTGGTGAATCGAGCCCAGCTGTTGAATGATGCTTTTAATCTGGCTCGAGCTGGTCAGCTCAGTTACGAGACAGTTCTTAACGTGACCCGGTATTTGTCAAGAGAGAAGGACTATATTCCCTGGAACTCTGCATTCTCTGGATTGTCCTTTATAAACAGGTTTCTTAGAAGCAGTGATGAGTATAGCTTGTTTGTAGTAAGTATAAATATAGGCCTATACTTATTTCTATAGTTTTCATATTGTACTAGATACTGTATTTTCAAAGATAATGAAAACTTGTAAGGGGTTCTATGTGAAAAATTAATATAAAGTGTTTCAAGCACTTATTTTAAAATTTTGTCAAATTAACTAACATTTAAAAAACCATAATACTATCTATCCTGAAATAGTGACACACTTGAAACCGTAATCAAATTTAATTTTGAGGCTTAATGTTATCAAATTATTACGTGTATAATATATATAATAAAGTCAAATAAAATTTAAAGTTTCACCATAGTGGAACCAAGCAAGGTATCTGGAAGGAAAATAAATACTTTAATATTTTAAGATCTGAGTAATTTATATGCCCACAAATATTGAAAATTCATTTAATCATTGGTTTTATTTAGATACTTATATTAAAGCATGTTTTTAATTTAAATTATGCCAACAAATAATGTTGGATTGTTTTGGATAGCGTTGTCTTGAAATTATTAAGGATAATACTTTTGGATCTTAAGGCTTCACTCAGTTTGGAATATACTTAACGTGAAACTGAAGACATGTTCAGAAAACAATTGTAGATCATCGCTTACCTAGCTTATTTTATTTGTGTTTTTAAGTAGCACACTATGTTATATGTTTAATATGAATACTAAGTATTTGTGGTATCTTTTGTGTTTCAGTCGTATGTACTCGGAATGATAGAAAGTCTCTATAACTCGGTGGGCTTTGAGCAAGGAGACAATGATGATTATACGACCATCTTGGTCAGAGCCAGTGCTTTGTCTTGGGCTTGCGATCTTGGTCATGAAGATTGCGTCAGTAGAGGAAGGGTCTTGTTTAACACGTGGCTAAATACAGATAACCCTGATGAACAAAACCCGTTAGTATATTTTACGATTAACATAATCATACCTTAGTTGTAGGGGCATTTAGGGAAGGAATATTCAAATATATCCTCGTTGTTGATAAAAAAAAGTTGCATAGCTTAAACGTTTATCAGAAATATTTAATTATTATAAAACATGGTATCATATCTTGCATGATGGGAAGAAATTAAGGATGCTCGAAAATCAAGTATTTAGGAGGAAAAAATATTCCAAAAAGAGATAAAAATAATGGAGAGTGGGAAAGCTTACATAATGACTCAAATACATACTCATCACCAGACATTGTTAGGGTAGTAATATCTCACAGATTACGGTAGACAGGACAAGTATAACATTAAAATGTATATTAAAGAAATAGATTGTAAAGAGGTGACCTGATAGTACTAGCTCAATAGAAAGATATGAAACGTACTTTTAAGGGTGCAGTGACGAACTTACTACCTAAAGACATAGATTAAGTAAGTATCCACCCCTGCGGGTTATTTAAATTAATGCATATTAGTTTTTTACTTTTTTTTTTGATGAATTAAAATTTTTATAATTTAATAATTTAAATCTAAATAAAACCTTTTAAACTAAAATATTAGAGGAAATACTTTCATCGTTGCAAGTCTAGTGCATATCTACCTTTTAGAATTATTTAAAACTTAGACATGATCTCACCTCCCGGGTAACACCTATCTTCGGTAGATATTACGACTCAAACAAGACGCCGTATTGTGGTGTAATTGCCAATGTCTAGTAATATTTAGGTAATATCAATGTAACATAACAGACACGAGCTTCTTTGTTTGTGTTGTAAGCCTGAGTTAGCCAGTTAAATTCAAAACAGTCTGTAGCATCGAGCTGTATGGAGCAGAAACGTGGGCTCTTGGGAAGGTGAAAAAGAAATACTTGGAGAGCTTTGAAATGTAGTGCTGAGTAAGACTTGAGAAGATCAAGTGGACAGACAGGGTGACACATCTAGAAGATCTAATAAGAGTGGGTGAGAAGAGAGCAATTTTGAATGTGATTCTTCGGTGCAAAGCAAACTGGATCGGACACGTCCTTAAGAAGAAATGTCTCCTGCACGACGTCATAGAAGACAAGGATGAGGGAATGAGGAGATTAGAAAGAAGGAGGATTCAAATATTGTATCACTTGAAGTTAAGAAGAAAATTCTGGGAACTGATGAAGAAAATAGAGGACAAGGCGTATTGGTGGTCCAAGTTCACTGGCTAAAGGAATGGACCTGTCGTGAGACAGCACACCTAATAATAATAATAATAATAATAATAATAATAATAATAATAATAATAATAATAATAGCAACACATCGGTGTTTTGTAACTAAGCAATGAAACTAGTTTAGTTGAGCTGGTTGAGCTAGGGAGGCATCGCTTGAGTACAGGAGCACTCTCGAGGACCAGTTCGATGTAGAGTTAGATCACCGATGTAAGAATACAGAGTGACTGTTCGGCAGAAAGGACTGACTTGTTCTAATGACTATTTCAGACGAAACTAATTATTATAACTCCTTACATCACATGTCTACAGTAAAATTCACTAAGAGACTAGGACTACTATTTCAACTCTCCTTCCGGCCATCCCTCTTCGCATTTAAGCCATCCTGACCACTTGCCACAGGGAGTAGGAGAAGGGGTAGTGACGCAGTTTTTTTATTACATTTAAAAATACTGTGAAAAGGTCAAGGAAAATCAGTCGATTTAAAAACGAGTCTATTAAAATAAAATATTAACCTTGTCACAATTTAACTGTTGATAGACGAAGAACGCAAAAAACCGCAGTTCGATAGTGTTATGATTCGAGTGTAATCAATTCTGTGTTTAAGATCCTGGCTAATCAACCTATAGATGATCTCTCTGACTCTGATTACAGGATTCTTAGCAATTTAAGAAGGGTAATTTACTGTTCCGCTGTGTATAATGGGGACATGGCAGATTGGAACTTCTTGTGGGACCGCTACAACAATGCCACTCTGACCGCTACAAGAACTCTCATCATAACTGCACTGGGCTGCACCAAAAATACAACCATTCTTGAAAGGTAAATGACCATACCCTTCATTTACCCTGCAAAGGACACCCGTTTAATTAGGGCCTAGTAAAGTGTAAAGCTCATTCGAATGACAACAGTTCTTATATTATATATATTAAAATGAAAAGAGTAAGAGGTTATTTGAATTAGCCTTGTACTATAAGGCTTTGACCTCGAATAATTATTACAACATCCCGTTAATGTAGCCTATTTTATTATTATCAGGTGGTTTTTTCTTACGACAGGTCAATTCCTTTTCTCAGAGAATTTATAACATCAATGCGCCCTGTCCTCAGCCTCCTCCTTCAGCTTTCAGAATTTTCTTCTTTCCTTTAAGTCATCCAATATTAGAATCCCCATTCGTCCTAAGCTCCTATTTTTACCTCAACCTTGCCGTCTATGATGTTGTGCAGAAGACAGTTCCCTCTAAGAATGCGTTCAATTCAGTTTGTTTCTAATAAAAAATCACATCCAAAATGGTTCTCTTCTCACCCACTTTTATTAATAACTCTACATTTGTCACCCACTCTGACCACCTGAGCTTTTCAAGTTATTTCCATTGCCACATTTAAAAGCACTCCAAGTATTTCTTTTCCAGCCTCCATGTGAATAATATGTTTCAATCCCACTAGTGTTAAAACAAAAAATCTTAGAAATGGTTATGTGTTGTCTTAAATTCAATGTCTTAAAGCTCTATACCATGCCTGATAACTAAAAATCATTAATTTTACAATCGTCTTTTGAAGAATAATATGAACATGTTTGTAGAATTCTGGGGTCATTAAAAATCACCCCCTCATAAGTTTTCCACGAACAATTAGAAGATTATTTTTCCATCAATTTGAAAAATTTATATAAAAATAATTTTCTTTGATTATAATATTTGGCTTTAATTAATTAAATTTAACCCGGAAAACTTCAGAACGTCATTGAGAACTCTAAGCATTTTAACGTGAATTTATATATTATATATTATTTGGTGCCACTCATCTTAATATAAATAACCACAGTTGAAGAACTTCTTAAATCAGGGCGTTTTTTTATTTGTAGTGCACCAATATTTGGTTGAATAAGAGGATAGAAACCCATTCAAAGGATAACAAATACTGCAAAAAACCCGGCCGAGATTCTAGCTCAGCTTTCCGGGTTAAAGTAAAGACTGACCCAGCTAAGATATACCTTGAATTTGGTTTGAATAATGTAAACATATTTATTTGTGGACAACATTAATAACATTTTACTATATTAATTGTGTTATTTTATAGGTATCGATAATATCTATCAAAAGTGACAGCTGCAGATAACATGAATTGATGTATGAATATATTATTATTTATTAGTAATTTTAGTGGCTATAAAATAACGTTCTTCCTAACAAAATAAGCCTATTTTTGTCAGTCTTAGACTTATTTTAATTGTAAATACTCCATATCTGTGGGCACATGAATCAAATTTCTGGCTAATATTGTATGGTTTATCGGTGATGGGGGGGATTGGAGTTTGAATATCAACCAAGTGATCTCAAGTTGATATCTGATAAATTATTTTAAACTCTCTCACTCTCCACACAGTTTTGCGTTAGTTTCTATTAAATGCTAAATTCGTAGCCAATTGTATCAATTTAAATGTGTTTGTGTATACAAATAGACCAGTTTTAGAACTATCTTCAAGAATGGCTTCAAAATCAGTTTATGTAAATATCAACCTTAAAGTCCTGAAGTATTTGTGTTACTATCCTTGTTATGTAATAGTATGCTTAGAGGTGACAGTGAAATATTGATAAGTATGTTACATGGCTTACATTGTCAAATAACACCTACTAGATACCCTCTGTTTTTCTTTGTCGACAGTTACCTTTTCAAGTCTATTGATGAAACGTCAGGAATTCGAAAACAAGATGCGGCCACGGTCTTCTCAGCTGTTTACGCTAACAGGCAAGGGGTTGATATTGCTTTGGACTTCCTTGTCCAAAACTTCGACAACGTCAGTGTCTTGTGAGTACAACAAGTGGAGCAGTAATTAAAATATTTGTTAATTTAAATACATTGCTTTCATACATCATATAATGTAAAATATACTTAGGTTTTTTGTTTCATCTCTAAATAAATATATTTATACTAAGGTATCATACAGTAAATAGTTTGTTTACGCACTGGTTTGAAATAAGAAATTATTTTAAATAGTTTCAAATTTATCTTTGGTTTCATCCCAAACAAAACATAGATTTATGGAACTTAGGTCTTGAGTAAACGTTTTGGTAACTTAATTGATAATATAGCTATATCCTATATTTTAATAAATTAAAGTTAAATAATATTTAGGTTGCGCTAATTAATTATGAAGTGTTGCTATCCAAAAAGCGTACAAACAAATATATACAATAATTGTAAAACAACAACAATACATATGTTTCCAAATAGGGACAGAAACAAACAGTAGGCATATAAGAGCTTTATTAGAGCACATTATATACAATAGTGACAACCAAAGAAAAAGGAAAAATATACACTTTGCTTAGAATTAAGCACCGAAAGCTCAAAATCTATGAACATTTATTAGCTTTTAGTGATTAAAACTTTAATTAGAAAGTCAAGTGAGGCCTCATTCAATCAAACATTTCCCAATAATAAAAATTATGAATACATTTTAGAACGATAATCTGCATCCATCGCTGCAAAGATCCACTAATATATTTTATATAAAATGATTAATAGACGAAATAGTTCAAAAATTATAATAAATATAGCCCATATCGCCATTTTATATAACAAGAATCAACCCTTATTCTAGCTATAATGCTTTGTGACATTAATACTATATTAACGCCTTAAAGAGTGTCATTATCTCAATATTCATATCTATGGGTCTGTTTCAGCTATGGAGGATTGGGTGCTTTAGGAAACGCTATATTAGACCTTGGAGACCGATTGACCCTTAACGCACAAGTAGAAAAGGTAAGGTTATGATAAACAAGACTAGTTGAAACTTTAGTACTCTCAAGTATTAGAAATGTTCAATATGTAGCGTGTTTTACTATTTACAAATTGTATATATATTTACACTTGAGTACAAACATGGGTACAACTGTTATACATCAATATATACACGTACGATACTTGGCTACCGTGTCCACGACTCCAGTTTGATACAACCAGTCCCAAGCTCACTCACAGTAAGACTGCCTTTCTACCTGGCTATTTGCACCTGTGCGCCCCCACCCCCTCTTTCCACATTCCAGTTACAAAGGTCGGTACGCTCACTACACTTGCAAAATAGTCATACAGATATACGCTAAAAATAGTTGACTATTAGTGATCCTACCAGTTTGTTTAATTATTCTCTTCGTACAGCCTAATTATTATAGTCGAATGTAATAAAACTAAGTTATCTAAAACTAATAACCAGGTCTAAGAGGGTTGGTTTTATAAAACTACATCAGTATTTGTCCAAAGAGAAAATAAAAATAGTTAATTTAACGGGGAGATAATTTAGAGGTAAAACAAATTATATATAACAACTAATCATCAATTCCATCCCAATACCCACATTATTCTCAGGCGTACTAACCGCTCGTCTAATCTCCTCAGCCCGGTTGTTTATTGACTACATTACAAATTAAGATTTTTTTTTTTTTTTTTCAGCTGAGGCAATTCATAGAAGACAACGAAAGTAAATTAGGTACTTCCCTGCTATCTGCACGAAAAGGTTTGGAAACTGCCGAAGAAAACATTTTATGGCTTGACAAGAATGGAGAAACCATCTTAAGTTGGTTGCGAAAGCAAACCTCTGACCTTGAGACTACAGCACTTGCGAGAACAACCGCAGAAACAACGACACCTACGGATAGCGCTCATAAGCATTCCATTAGTTTGTTTATTCCTTGGTTTTTGACAACCTTAACATGCTACAGGTTGCTGTGATAGAACTGTAGAATTATATTACCAGCATTTAACAAGTAAACTCACCTTCATATTAAATCGATCACAAACAATCAATTAGTTAGGATTGTGATTTGGTTGCTGACAACCTCAGTATCTTACTTCTTATATTAATTTATAAAATAGATATATGTACAGCTAAAATATAATATTTTGAAATACAATTAAATGTAGATGTATATAAATAAATAAACACAAATAATAAAATTCATTTTATATATATATATATTGTGTTTGGTACTTTTAATTATATAATTTGTGAAAACATTGTAAGAAAATAATTTATTTTACACAATAAGTTCTAAAATGACCTGAAATGCGAAGTAAAAGCTTGGGATATCGAACAATCTTGGTTTCGTTCAGCTGTATCTTAAATTGATTGTAAAAAGAAAAAAAATTTCCAGGAGTCAAAACGCTAGCTGAAAGCAAAGGAGTAGGGAAAAAAGTCCGTGTTAAATTACATTGTGCTATCTGAATCCTTACACCCCTAATAATCCCGTTGCGAAATTGACGTGTTGATCGCCACCCAATGAGGTATTTGTCAATTCTAGTCGCGTAAAGGATGGCCCCACATTCTCAGTCATACCGCGAGTCTTAGCGACAGAATGATGAAGTTGGCGACCTTGAAGAATATTATCAAATCTTTCATTCATCTAGTGCATCATCCTGGTATCATATAGTCGCTCACTCCACTAGAAAGTTGTTTTGGTTTTATCATCAAATTCGTCAATAACACCCTTTACCGAGCTATCCACAAGTGGCTTAAGCTTGATCTGGATGTTTGTTGTGTGGCATCAAACATATCTATTAACTGTGAATTGACTTTTTATAAAGTTAATAATTATATAAAGTACATTCTATTACATGTAGTTCAGTGAGTTGGAAACAAGTATTTTTAATAGAGTATCTTAATGATGACCTATATCACATCGTTATCTTTAGTAATTAAATAATAATGAGCCTTTTAAAAACGGGCTATATTGATTGTATTTACAAACAAAAATTATTTGATAAAGGAAGGAGAAATTGTATACAAAGTTTGGTTAAAATTATATATATAATGTTGATACTTAGGTACTCTTTCGCTATTGATAAATTTTTTTCAATACTAGTTAACCTTTGTGACTTTATATCTTCTAAGCTTGGTTAAAAATTGCAATCATCGTGACTGTAGCTCAATTCAACACTTTTAGAGTAAAAAATACTATCTAAAAGGTTATCTTTTTTGTCGAGCTATGGTTAGTCTAGGATTCAAGTACAAAATATGTAAATACAACAATTTACAAAGGAAATATATTATAAATAAAGAGTTTAGTTGAGCTTTTATCTATAATCATCTCCCTTCCTCTGCATTCGTTCAGGCTTTGTTTACGATCCTCCCACAACCATGTTTCCAATTGACTTAGCTTTAATTTTTTACAGTATTTAATCAATAAGTTTTAACTATTTAGTAGTGTTTGGATATCTAAAAACAGCTCTTTCGCCAACGTAAATAAATTGATTATTTGAGTATGAAATTGTTAATCATATTCAAACCAAGGTTAAATGTTTACGTTAAGAGTTTGGGGGCTTTACTTTCGATTATCCTCCAACGAATAAGCTAAAATATTGGCATTATACTATATTCTAGTATTTGTTAATTAATATGATTAATTTCAAATATCCACATTGAATTAAAATATTTTTTATTGTAATTTCCCACTTTAAGCTATAAATAAAATATAACATCCTGTGTCATTGCAGTATATAGTTATAATAAGTTTAAAATTATATTGTTAAATTCTATTCAAACAGTTAAATTATGTTATAGATGTAAAAAATTGTTTTATAATTTGCGTTCTGTAAAAATAAAATAAAATTATTGATATAAAATCTAACTATAGCATCAAGGTCCAAGTATTATTATTATTATTATTATTATTATTATTATTATTATTATTATTATTAATAATAATAATAATATAATCACAATGCTATAAAATTGTAAACTTTGATGTATAACTGTATATGTATGCTTATATTAAAAGGTTATAAAGGCTAGAAGCTTTGAAGAATAAATCATGCGATAACAAATTAACAGCTATAAAGTTATTTCAAGATTAGAAACTCTGAAATATAAGCCTTTATTTGTGATTTAATTCCCATTTATATTAATCAAATGAAGAGTTTGTTTGTTTGTTTCTCAAGAGCATTGCGCAATATCTACCATAAGCAGTGGTTTGAAATTTTAAAATTAGTAGCCCCATGTATACCTCAAAGCTGGAATTTTTATTTGTTGATTAGATTATTATTACTTTATTAAAAACTGTTTCGTGAGAAATAAAATGATGAGATTTTTTCTATCTGCTTGAAGCAAAGAAAATCTTTGCCCTAAGTAACCAACGTAATTCATTGAATGGTTAGCCCTGGGAAAGTCGAGTACTTCTGCTAGCTATGTTATATGATTGGATTCTTTGAAAGATAGTTTTTAATTATAACTTAATTATTGTAGAGTTATCAATATGGAATTATTATGAAACAAGTCATTGCTTGTAAATAACCATTCCTAATGTTTACTCTGAATTTATTTATAATTTGTTTCAATAAAACACATTTGTTTCTTGCCTGGAAGCAGATTGAACTGTATTACAATGTTGTTATGAAATAATAAGACTTGAAATTTGTTGTTCTAATAATGTTTTCATATAATCAAATGGAACCAAATCAGTAAAAGTTAGTTAATAATTATAAAAAGAATTTACAAAAAAAATTAAAGTTAAAGTTGCCGACAGCTTTAGCTTATTACCAGCTGTTGTGATAGAAATGTAACATTATATAATGAGCACTTAACAAATAAGATCAACGTCACCATCAATTAATAACATTCACAAACATTCTATTATTTGTTTATGCCTTTGTTATTAACAACCTGCTGAAGGCTTATGTGATAGAACTGTAATATTATATAATGAGCATTTAACAAAAAAGATCAACATCACCATCAATTAATAACGTTCACAAACATTCTATTATTTGTTTCTGCCTTTGTTATTAACAACTTTAACTTGCTAAAGGCTGATGTGATAGAAATATAACATTTTATAACAAGCACTTAATAAATAATCTCAACGTCACCATCAGATAGCGTTGATAAACATTCTATTAATTTGTCTGTGCCTTGTTTGCCGACAGCTTTTTCTTGTTACAAGCTGTTGTGATAGAACTGTAACATTATATAATGAGCACTTAATAAATAAAATCAACGTCACCATCAATTAATTAATAGCGTTGTTCACAAACATTCTATTAGTTTGTTTGTGCCTTCGTTATTAACAACTTTAACTTGCTAAAGGCTCATTATATGATTACAATTCAACCTTTATGTATGATTGTATTTTATATGGATTGACAACAGTGTTTTTAGCATATTACTTTTACAATAAACCTAGAAAATGTATAATAATTATGTGTACCATTAAATTAGAGAATTTCGAAATAAAACACTGTAAACTAATTACTAGTTTTAAAAACATTTTTATGATATAATTTATTTAAACAATATCAGAAATGTACCCTTGCCGGATGACATGCAGTGGACCTAATTTCACAAGACCTAAAGTTTAGGAGCTATGACTTTAGGTCTTATAAAATTAGGTCCAGTGAA
>CABFWO010003154.1:2817-95776 GCA_902155825.1 Timema genevievae | reverse complement strand
CTATTTGTAGTAGTCCTCCTTTGGTAGATTTTGAAAATTGGATTCCTCTAAAAGCTATTTTAATAATTGTTCATTATAATTTTTTTTATAAATAAGATTTCTTAGAATCTATTTGAAGTGGCCCTCACCCAGGATTTTTTGAAATTTGGAATGCCCTAACATCTATTTAGAATATTCTTCACCTATTTTTTTTAAAAATGACTCTAAAAGCTATTTGAAGTGGTATTCAACAGTAATTTTGTTTAAAAATTGGATACCCAAAAAGCTATTCAGAATGCTCCTCGCTTGATTTTTTTAAAAATTAGATCTTTTAGAAGTTATTAAAAGGGATTTTCTCTGAACATATTTTTGAAAATTGAATGTTTTTAGAAGATGATTGGAGTGGTCCTCACTTAGATTTTTTCTCCTAATATCATATGCATTTTGTAGCTATTTAGAGCGTCACTGTAGGGGTATCTAAAAAAAAAAATTTGATGCCTCTAGAAGCCACTATTCCCCAGCAAATTTTTGAAAACTAGATGCCTCTAGAAGATATTTGTAGGTCCTTCCCTGGCAAATTTTTGAAAAGTGACTGCCTCTATAAGTTACTTAAGTCTTTAAGTCTCATATTAATAATCTTCCTAACATTTCGGAAGAGGTTTGAATACCATAAACCCCCTCTCCCTTCGCTCATGTTCATGAAGATATACCAAAACGGGATTTTTTTTAAGAAATTTTTCATTCTTATGCAAATTCTATCAATATTTTTTAATATGTTGTCATATAAAATTTGTATAAAAAACTTTGTTTTTTCATTCTTATGCAAAATATATCAATATTTTTAGGATGTCGTGTCATAAATTTAATTCCCTCTTGAGCTACCATCTTGCAAAAAAAAAAACCTCAATGTTAATAATTTCACGAATAACTACGATACTTAAGATGGGGTGGAAAGGAATGTGAGAAAAAGCCGTTGTTTTTACAGTTTTTATGGTAAAACCTTTTTTTGTCAAAATAAATAGAATTTTTCTTCAGTACAAACATAGTATTTAATTTTCTTCCCATGGTGACCTCAAAAGTTCTTGAATATATGTCAAGGTTGTCCTGGAATGTAATAACAATTTTTTCTCTTCATTTAAAAAGTTTCTTATCTAATCTCTAATTTTTTATCTTATCTTCATGATAGATATTAGGGAACTGTTGATATCAACGTTTAAACTTAATGTTTATACTGGAGCAATATTTTTTTAAATTTCGGCAAAAAAAAAAAAGGTTTTGCCATAAAAACTGCAAAAACACTGGCCTTTTCTTGCGTCCCTTTTCATCCCACTTTAAGTAATCACTTTGTGAGGTTTCAGATTTATAGCTTATCGGGAGGTTTGAGAAAAGCTCTAGACAGACAAACAGACAGCACATGAATTTTATTATTAATATATTGATGATACTATAAGTGTATGCATTTTAATTAACTACATATTTTTTGCGAAGCCCGGATATCTTGATTTTTCAACTACAAAATAAAGGTTCAAGTCATATCTTCTAGCTCTCATCCTTTTTTTTAAAAAAAAAAAAGTTGAGTAGTGGTCAAGCCATCGTAAATCAGTTGAAAGAGAAAAAGAGAGAAAGGTTGGAATCGGAATAGCAGTAAAGTTTTTTTACCTTTTTTTTTTACCTCCCTCTCGCTGTGATAGATAGACCGGTGGTGGTCTACCCCTCCACCCTTTTCAACCCTCTCCCACCCCCCTATCCCTCAGTATCCCCCTGATGGGGATCAGGTGAGCCAGTTCATCATCGAGGCATCCCATCGATGGAACGACACTTTCCATCATTTTTCACTCGCGTGCGAACACCTATCACAAACAAACAACCAATCAGAGATGGGCAATTATTTTTCGGCAATTGGTAAATGATCAGTGGGTTTTCAATGATAGGCAGGGAATGTACACTCTTTAAACAAATACAATTGGTCCATTACGTTAGTCTTGCTGTATTCCGTTTAAATAATTTAATTGGTTAGTTTCGCCGCACAGACTTTCTCTTACTTTTATCTTAGTATAGAGACATTTATTAAAAAACTAGTAAGATTTATGAAACGAAATAATATAAACTGTTGCAGAAACACTCGACCAAAGATCATAGATGAAATAATATACATTTTTACAGAAACAATGAGAAAAGAGGAACCTCTCTATCCATCAAAGAACATACCAATCATTTCAACTGTCTAATATATATTATTTAAAATGTTTGTTTATATCTCAGAAACTATTGGGTTTACAAAAATTTATTATAAACAAAAGATGGTAATTTTGAATTGTATTACAGCTTTACGATGATAAGCCATTTCGTATCTCAAATACTTACAGAGATATAACCAAAATAGGATATTTATGCTAATGTAAAATAATCTTAAAGTAATTTTCATGGGAGGGTGAGAATCGCCCTTTTGTTTATAATACTAAAAAATATTTGGAAAGAAAATAATTAAAATCGTTGGATCGGATTTTTATTTTTTTGCCCTTCAGTAAACTATCAATATATATAGGGTTAGATATATAATGTTAAAAACCCCTTAGGGGGTGAATCTTATTAAAACCCTAGATACAAAATTTCTTTCCGCTCATGAGACGTCAACATCTATCAAAATCTAGAGTTTGGTTTTATTTTTTACGATCACAATAATTCCCTCTCCGAGAGGTTGAGAGAAAGTAAAAACAAAAGAATGTTACAATATCGCCACGCAGGAACACTCTTTCTTTATAGACGAGGACTAGTTTATTTCCTTTATGAACATATATATGACGTCATTGATAATAAGTGGGTGCCGTTAGAAGGAGAGCTTGGGAAAATTGAGGCTTTCAATTAACGCTATTATATTAAAATATATTGATTAGCTGATATTATCGTTCGTCCTTTCTGAATTACCGGCCCTGTGGTGTAGAGGGGTCAATGCACCCGGCTATGTGCCTAGGGTTTCCAGCTTCTATTCCCGGCTGGTACCTCGGGTATTTTTTAAAAAATTGTTTGGTTAATTAGGCTTAAGCTAGGATGTAAGTGTTTCCACTGGTTCCACACCCTCATCACACCCCCTATTATCATCCTCACATCTCATCGGGACATGGGAAGAGCCTCCACGGAAATGATGTACGATTAGTACATTTGGGCGTCACTTGGACAGCGGTTCACGAGTACCGGCTATTCTTTACACTACTACGCTACGATCGTTGTAGCCCAAACACGCAATATTAATATTTCTGAATTTAATTACGCTATAGGAAATATAAAGATTGATACGTATTCTTTATTATTTATTCTTTGAAAGCCTTGTGCACTTATTACATTACTCGTAACTATTTCATATACAGTTCCTTACAACACGCCTGGGCTATCCGAGTATTTAAACTAATGGACGAGGAAGGTAGAATTTTAGAAGAAATATACATGCATTTGTGTGAAAGTGGAATGGGGAAACCTTTTATTAACAAAGCACATCAATACAGTCCGACACCTTAGCTCAGTTGGTAGCGTGTCTGCCTACTGAGCTAAGGGTCCCGGGTTCAATTCCTGGCATGGCCGAAAATTACTCATGGGTCTACCCTTTCACATTGATAAATTTACGGCTGGGGACTCGATGCTGTGCCTGTCCTAGTCTTAAGTTAGATTATGAAGCATATGAAGTTATAACAGGCCTCGCAAGCTGGTAGTGGAAAAATATATGACTTGAATAAAAAAACTGACAAAGACCATGACCTGGAAACGGTAATGGATGTAAGTAAGCACATCAATACACCCGAATGGAATTCGAACCCCAGCCTTGCCATTAACGGTAATCCAAACAAGACAAATAAGATGATATAGATGCCTGTATATTATTAACAATAAAAGGCTCTTTGTCTGAGCATTTCCATTTATCTATCATCCTATAATAGTACTACCAGTAGTTACATAGTTTAAGGTGTTAAGCTCTCAAGAGACTGGATAACTGGTTAGGGGGAGGCCTAGGCTCGAATCTCCGTGGGGGCACTGAAGGATGGTTTTACACAAAGATGTGATTTATCACTTGGGTTGTCCCAAACCCACTCCACACTAATTCAGATGATTAAAAAAAATCTTCCTTAGCCATACCCCAAATATGAATTAATTAATAACCTCTTAGTGTATTATTTTTGGACACCACGTCTTACTAGCTGTTCGGGTTGTACCCATATGTACTAATTAATTGTTAGGGATGTGAGATAATTAATTTAGAGGAAGTGTTCTTGTATTTTCGTAGAGGGAGGGTGGACTCCGATTAACTTATACACTTATTAAAGGTTCCGCGATGATCTAACGTTTCTCTATTCTACTTTTGCTCGTTTTTTCAAAACTTTAGTATCTACCTTTATATTAAAAAAAATGAAATAAATGAAATGCATATTTTCATATAGTATTTAATTTTCTATCTCACCCGCGTCGGTGAACGCATGGTCTCATACGCTACTCTCATAGTAAACTAGATTGCTGATGAAGGTCGAGGTTCAAATCTCAGTCGGGTGTACTGAGGTTTTTTCCCAAAATAGTTTTCCACTTTCCCTCCACGAAAATGCGGGTACAGTTTTCTAGATATAGCCTTTCTAATCCCCTTAAAACATTAGCGCAATTAGTACATATGCGTATAATTTGAACGGATATTAAGACATGGTGATAAAATTATAATACAAAATATTCTATTAACATTACCGATGGCCGATCAAAATTATTTTGGTCATAGTTAAATATTATTTGAAAGTAATTGATGTATTTTTTTAGCTAAAAAGACTCAAAGATAGATTTTTGAGGACGATTTGGTTTTCTTAAGGTGGGATGGAAGGGGGTGCAAGTTTTGATGACAAAACTTGTTCTGGCCAAGTTAAATACAATTTTGTTCCAGTACAAACATAAGAATTTTAATTTTCTTCACATGATGACCTCAACATTTCTTGGATATCTGTCAAGAGTGTCCTGAAATTTAATGACAACTTTTTCTCTTCGTTTAAAAAGTTTGGTAGATAACGCCACCATACCCATGATAGATATTCAGGAACTGTTGTAATCAAAATGTGAAGACAATTAAATTATATGTTTTTACTGGAGTAATTTTTTATTTATTTTGACCAAAAAAATTATTTGCCGTAAAAACTGCAAATATACTCGCCTTTTATCCCACCTTAAACAATCGACTATATTATACTGCCACAAGATTAACCGGTAGATCATGATCAACCAGGTGCGAACCCCTGTCTTAAGCCACTCAACCACCGAAATGGATATCTTGATCTAGAAAGTAACAATGAAATTTTAATTTTCCTAATACGGCTGTCATAACCTTTGCCCATAAAAAACTTTTTATTCGGTCAAAAACTCTCGAGGGACGTGATGATGAATAGAAATGTCAAACGAGCCGTCAGACGTTCCTGATTGGCTGGTTTCTGATATGCTGCAGGGGGTGTGGGTGGGGGGAGGAGAGGATAAAAAGTGACGGCCATCCGTCACGTTGGATGGACTCCACTGCCAAAGGACTACTGAAAACGATTGCATGTCCGATTAGTAGAAACTTATCTTCTTGTTTGTTCTTGTTTGAGACTGCCTTCCATTCTCCACCATCCTTCATATGTACCTCCTACCTTCCCCTTCCATCTAAAAGAAGAATCCCCTCGTTAGTTAAGACGTGAGAAGAGAGGTCAAAAGGATGCAGCACACGACAGTACGTGAATTAATGATGAGGCGTCGATGTCGGCGTCCTTTGGGAGGTAGCGCCTCATCTATCTTAAGCTGCGTCCGGACTAGCGAGCCGAACATTTAGCCGAAACACACCGAAAGACGAACCTCAAACATTCCTGCGAGCCATATTGTGCTTCAGAAAGTTACATTCTTCGGTGGATGACACACGCAATGAACAGGGAAAAGTTAAAATTGGCTACCATGGCATATATTTATTTACATCTTGCAAAAAAAAAAAAAAAAGACACGGCATATGATGCTAGAAATGGAATTGTACTTATAGTGGTAGGAATGAGAAAGGAAGTATTCCAGAGGTAATCTACCAGCATTTGCATGGAAGGAGAGTGGGGCACCATTTAAGAAAAATCCCCTTTAGAAGACCCGAATGGAATTCGAACACCGATCTCACTGTCTTGAGCACACCAGTCTAACACGAGATTTAGGCGCTATTCAAATACGCAGCTGAAGCAGGTTAGGACGTGTTTATCCACAAAACCTACCTGGGGTGACAATCGATTATTTTCTCGCCCCTCTCTCCCTAAATTCAGTTCAAAACTTATTTTCAATGCTAAACAAACTTACAAATAAAATAAATCAATCTCGTTTTACAGTTTACAAGACGCGAGTATTCATATAACTGTAAATACTGTTTTTAATATATTCTTTAAATTAACTTTTATTTTTTCCCTCGATCTATTATGAAACGAATTTTCAGTTAATATTTAATATGTCAAGAACAAGAAAAAACTTAATTTCAAACTTTAGAAATGAGCAATAATTTAAAGTTGCAAGTGGTTCGGCGTATGGTTTGGCTCGCAGCGCCTTCCAATTAGTTTTGAGCCAAAGCGCACAGCATTATTTGATGTTTCGTCGAAATACCGACACTCAATCGGTCGCTGAGATTATTCCAGTGAACCCATTTATCCAACGTTGTTGACGTTCGAGTCGAGGTTTAGAGCCATGATCGGCTCGCTAGTCTGGAGGCTGCTACAGTATAGTTTGCCACACAAGTAAGTTTCCCGATACTTACTTGATCCATGGCATTAGGAACTCAAAGGTTCATTGCTACTAGTACGCCATTCATCACTATCTTGAGCTAGTTGTATCCATTCCACCTCATTACACTCTATCTTTATCATGAGCTAGTTATATCCAGTCAACCTCATTACACTCTATCCTTATCATGAGCTGGTTATATCCAGTCCACCTCATTACACCCTATCTTTATTATGAGCTAGTTATATTCAGTTCACATCATTACACCCTATCCTTATCATGAGCTAGTTATATCCAGTCCACCTCATTACACCCTATCCTTCTATCCTTATCATGAGCTAGTTATATCCAGTCCACCTCATTACACCCTATCCTTATCATGAGCTAGTTATATCCAGTTCACATCATTACACCCTATACTTATCATGAGCTAGTTATATCCATTCCACCTCATTACACCCTATCCTTATCATGAGCTAGTTATATCCAGTTCACATCATTACACCCTATCCTTATCATGAGCTAGTTATATCCATTCCACCTCATTACACCCTATCCTTATAATGAGCTGGTTATATCCAGTCCACCTCATTACACCCTATCTCTTTCAGGATCATTCTAGTGTTATTCTCCCATCTGCGTTTAGGTCTTCCCAATGGTCTCTTCCCACCAGGTATACCAATCAATACCTTGAACACTGTTCTAAATTTTTCCATTCGCACTCCATGTTCTGCCCGCCATAGCCTTCGTGAATTGATTAACCTAACAATGTCTTACTGTTCCACTAAACGCATGGTCTAAGGCGTCACTCTCGAAATAGACTAGTTTGCCGATGACGGGGAGATGGGTGTACTGAAGATGGTTTATGTTAAATGGTTTTCCACTTCCCCCACAAAAATGCGGTTATACTTCCTCTAAATTTAATATTCCTATTCTCTAACCACAAAACAATGTATTGTGATTAGTACACAATATGTAACTCATCATTGTGTAACCTCCTCCACTTTCCAGTATCTTAATTCCATTTTGGACCAAATATATTCCTGAGCCCCTTGTTTTATAGCACCTAAAATTAATTTTCTTTATGTAAGGTAAGATACCATGTTTCACAACCATAGAGAACAACCAATACAGTTATTGTTTATTTATTTAAAATTTAGTGTGTTTGAAAACAAGATGCTTGCTAAGATATTTTGGTCCAAAAGGGGATGAAGATACTGGGGAGTAGAGGAGGTAACATAATGATGACTTGATGAGTTACTCATCGCAAGATATTGTTAGGGTAATAAAGTCTCGTAGATTACGGTAGGCAGGACAACCTGAAGCGCAAATGGGAGATTTTAGAACTTTTATTCGGCATACTGAATGGTAAACCCAATGGGAAGATACCATTGAGAAGACGCAAATGGAAGGATAACATTAGAATGGACCTGAAAGAGATGGGGTGTAATGAGGTGGACTGGCTAGAACTAGCTAAATATAGGAATAGGATGTAATGAGAGGGACTGGACAGAACTAGCTCAAGCTAGGGATAGGCTGTAATAAGGTGCACTGGCTAGAACTATCTCAAGATAAGGATAGTTTGTAATGAGGTGGGCTGAATAGAACTAGTTCAAGATTGGGATAGGGTGTAATAAGATGGAATGAATAGAACTAGCTTAAAATATATATATGGTGTAATGAGGGGGACTGGATATAATTAGCTCAAGATAGAGATAGACTGTAATAAAGTGAACTGGGTAGAGCTATCTCAAGATAAGGATAGGCTGTGATGAGGTGGGCTGGATAGAACTATCTCAAGATCGGGATAGGGTGTAATAAGATGGACTGGATATAACTAGCTCAAAATAGAGATAGGGTGTAAGGAGGGGTACTGGATAGGACTAGCTCAAGTTAGGAATAGGATGCAATGAGGGGGACTGGATACATCTAGCTCAATATAGAGATAGGTTTTAAAGAGGTGTATTGGTTAGAACTAGCTCAGGATAGGGATAGGCTCTAATGAGGTGGACTGGATAGAACTAGTTCAAGATAGTGATAGGGTGTGTTGAGATGGACTGGATAGATCTTGTTCAAGATAGAGATGGGGTGTAACGAGGTGGACTGGATAGAACTAGCTCAAGATAAGGATAGGTGGATTACTTTTATATGTGCGTAATGAATTTTCTAGTTCTTAATGTCATGGATAAATTGAGTGATTTATCTTACAGACCTAGAATGTGACTTAAAACTTAAAAGTTAGATTAACCTAGAACATCGCACCAAACAATTGGCACATAGTTCCTTCAATTGGACTAAATGTAAGCCTCATATATTGCTGGTGATGGAGAAGTTGGGGTTAGAGTCTCGGTTAAATTGAGTGAGATATTTTTTCTAAATAGTTTCCCTCTCACCCTTCACACAAATGTTGGTATCGTTCCTTTACATTTTTCCTTCCTCAATACAAAGGCTATTAACGCCTTTCCTATTTTAGCACCATGAATTACCACTGGTTTGGGATTTTACACATACGTACTTATTACGATAGTGTGTTAGGGACGAGGAAAGATTAATGTGGAAGTAGTGTACCAGCATTTGTTTGGAGAAAAAGAGGGAGAGTGTAAAACCATTTAATGATACCACCCTCAGTACACCCGACCGGGATTTGAATTCCGAGCCTCTGTTATCGGCAGTCCAATCTATTGGGAGAGTGACGCCTTAGACCATGCGGTGACTTAAATTAGACTTACTTAAGATACATCTATGATAAAGGTAGCGTTGAGGAAATGAATTCACATTAACGTGGAGAGAAAATAGAAAAAATATTATTCAGTGAAAATGAAAAGTGAGCCCCACCACAGGCTGGACACGAACCTTGACCTCAGTGCCTACAGAGATCAAAAGTGGTGCGATATTAATGTCTTGTACCACGTGTCCACAGCAATATATGCCTTTTTTTTTTGATGGAATAAACATTAGCATTCACATCATCCAGTAAGAGGGTCTGAAGTTCGTTTTTAAAATGAGTAATGAAACTGAATACATACGTTAATTTTACGCGTCTGTGCTACATCACTCGTAGCCTAGTTCGTGGAAAGATTGACGACCTGTACTAATGTACCGTTGCCAATGGGACGCCCGAATGTACTAATCGTACATCCTCTACGTGGAGGCTCTTTCCGTGTCTCGAAGAGATGAGGTGATAGTGAGTATGAAAGTGTGAAACTAGTGGAAATAATTACAACCTAACTTAGCCTAACCAACCAAACTCTGGTGACCGTTGGGGTGATTCCCCTTTTGGGAAAAATACCCAAGGTGCCAGCCGGGAATTGAACCTGGGGACCCCTAGACTCGTAGCCAGATGCATTAACCACTACTTACGGGGCCGGTAATGACACTGAGTGATAGGATAATATTGTACTCTCTTATGTCATCAGTGAATCCTAGGTGCTATTAATTTAGGCGTTTAGAATTTTTTGTATATATGTAATTTATATATATATTTTTCGTAAATATATACATAGATATGTATATGTGTATATATTTGAAAAATTCTTAAATTTTAAAACTATTAAATAATTTAAAATACTTGTATTTTATTTTTTGATGAAAATACATAGTCTTAATTATAAATTGCCGTATTTTTTTTAAGAGGAGAAGCCACTCCAATAATTCTTCCCATTTCTCCCAGTCTGTAAGGGTTTTAATCTCTCCAGTAACCTCAAAATGTCCCCTCTTTGAGAAGACAGGACTGGGTGGCTGAGTTACATCTCCATACAAATGGCTCTCAGGCACAACAGCTGTAGTGATAACGAGATGAGATTTGTGTTTGTCTCGATATTGCGCAGGCGCAAATAAAACCCGAGCCGCGATTCCAAGCCGAGGGTGAACAAAGATAGATATAGTTAAATTTTGATAGCAATGTCCTTATATGACAGATTGAAAATTTACTAGATCAGCTGTCACGTATTTATACGTCAAGTCACGCGTTCTGAACCTGTCACTTTAATATATATTATAAATACCTCTAAAATAACGCTAATAGCAAGCCTATAATAATTGTTATTTATGCTCACCAACATTTTTTTTTCTTAAAAAATCTTTTAGTGAAAATTTAAACTTTACACCTGTTGGTGAGAACCTAGAATGAACGTCAAGTTCGTCCTTGGTTTGAATATGACGTGGGGGGAGGGGGGCTTCGGGATCGAATCCCGATTGAATGTGTTGAGGCTGTAATTTTTTTATAGAGGGTTTACCACTCCCCTTCCATGAAAATAAGACTATAATTTCTATACATTCTTATTTTTAAAAAAAATACCTACCACATTAGTGATTTGGTAGTAATGTGCGGTGTAAAAATCAATTTCTTCGGCACCATGACTTACTACCTGTTCAGGCTGTATGCATATGTATTAATTACGCTAATGCACTATGGATGAGGAAGTTTTAACTTTATAGAAAGTGTATCCACATTTTCGTGGAGAGAGAAAGGAAAAGAAATTTAGGAAGAAACACCCTCAGTACATTCGACCGGGATTCTAACGCCAACCTCCCCGTCACCACCGGTCTAATATAATGTGAGAGTGACGTCTTAAGCCATGTGGCCACCAAAATGGGTCAAAAATAATAATAAAAAAATTAACTCAAAACTAATGACACGACACAATCGTACACATTTCACGTATAGATTATCATAGTTTGGTATTTTTTTTTCAAAAAAATCAGTCAATAAACTACGATCAAATGAATTTTTCTCAGAAAAAAACAATAATACTGTGTATGTAAAATACATACAACCCTGATTTTAATTTCAAACAAAATTGCTATAGTCATTTCCTAAAATTTTGAATATTTAAAAAGATTCATTATCAAACTACCCTTAATTTTAATTGTAAAATAAAATCACGGTTTCATTTATAAGTATGGCCATATAACATCTAAACACAGTAGGAAGTTTTAACTAAATATTACCCGCCTCCGTGGAGTAGTTAGCTAACACGCTAATTTACGTGTTGAGTTAGACTACCGGGGACGGGGAGATCGAGTTTCGAATCTCATTCAGGCGAACTGGGGGTAGTCTTTACTAAATGGTTTTCCACTCCACCCTCCACGAAAATGCGGGTTCCCTTCCTCTAAATTCAACCTTCTATAACTCTAACGGGTAGTAAGAAGCGGTGCTAAAAAATAACAACTAAACATTTCGGCTGTAGCTCGAGGGATAAACAGAGATAATGGTAAAACACATTTTATTGAGTTTGAATTCTAATATAATATTATGAATGTATATATATATATATATATATATATATAAGATAAAGATAAGATATACATATATATGATATATATGTATAAAATAAGGATAAGAACTTGACGGAAAAATATGGGGGTGTTTTATTTGAGACAAACGTGTGAAGAGAGGTCGTGAATAAACAAATAAGCTACTGTATACTATTTTTTTTAATAACGATTTGTTTTAGTAGGATTTAAAGAAAAACAGTGGGGGTTAAAGGAGATGAAGGATTAGGATGAATGGGGGCGTTTAAAGACCAGCTCTCTCTTGGCCTCTCATCTTAGCCACCCCCATTCAGACCAAAGATATTCTTAATTCATTTCGCACAGTTAACAATATATATATATATATATNAGAACACCCGGTAAATTGAATACATGTATTTATTAATTGGAATTTTTTAGAAAGTCCTCTAAAATATAATCTCCTGTAGAATTTTGCTTAGCGGGATGTTGCCATTATCACAACTTCGTCATAATTAGAGTCTAGAATATTTGGCTTTCCTTGTTTTAAGTGAAATAGTCGTGTGCTTTAAATGATGAAGTAAAGTAATTACTTTTGAGCTAAATACAAAAATGAGATGTTATTATTTTATTTAAAAAATTAATTAGTGTAAACGTGTTAAAAAAAATACAACCTTATTTGGACAGCCACATTTTTCCCCATATCGGTGGGCGTGCGGACTAAATGTCAAGATGGTTTAGTCTAGTTTACCGGTTATAAAAGAGTCGGTATTCAAATTCTGTTTAAGTGTATTGAGGAGAGTTTTTCCTAAACGATTTTCCACTCTCTCTCCACTTAAATGCGGTTACATTTCCTCCAAACTCTATCTTTAGCATATCTCCTCCATTAGTATAATTAAATGTTTATAATCTGGTCTGGTACTAGTACTAGTACGAGATGAAAATAAACAACTTAATTTAATTTTTTTGTATCCTATGATACGTAAACATTTAGAGATTACTGCGACATATTTAAAGAGTTTAAATATTAGCAACAATTTAAACTAGAAATAACGATATTAAAATGGAAATTAGTAAAATAATACAGTCAGGAAATGCATGCTATTATTCGGTCAGTAAGTTGTTAACATCTTGCCTTCTACCAGCCTCGGTGACGTAGTTAGCTAACGCGCTAGTCGTGTTGAGATAGACTGCTGAGGACGGGGAGATCGAGGTTCGAATCTCGGTCAGGTGAACTGGGGTGGTTTTTCCTAAATGGTTTTCCACTTCCCCTCTACGCAAATGCGGGTTCACTTCTTCTATATTCAACCTTCTCAATTCCTAACCCATTAGGGTAAATAGTACTTAAGCGTATAGCCCGAACGGATAGTAAGACGCTGTGCTCAATAAAAAAATTTGCCTGCTGTTCAGGAATGTAATACTAAAGGCCGCTTCACACAGAACGCTAAGCTAAGATAAGATTTGCTCTGCTAATTTATTAGTAAAATAGCGGTCCATGTATTTAAAGGTATTGGTTCACACAGAAAGCCATGCTATGACTTGCTATGTTTTTCCGATTGCTGGCCGGGCAATTTTTCCATCCCCCATCTTGATCCATCTTACGTTGCGCATGCGCATAACGCAACTTGGGACTTTGTGTTGAACAGACGCAGTGCTGGTTTGGTGAAAATAACTAAAGAAGTGTTTGAAGCTTTGTTTTCAGTTTGTTTCACGTGTATTTAAGAAATATTCTATTTAGGTTTTATATTTAATAAATGTTTTAATATTAAAATGTAAGCGTTAATTGAACAATTCAAACCTCCACCTCTTAAATTTCCTTCACCTTCCAAAACAACTGCTAACAGCAGCATCTTTTCTTCCTCAGTACTATAACCTGAACTCAAACAATACATTTTGGAGAACGTCATCATAGCTAAGCTTCACTAGAGCAGACCAAAAAGAAACAACACTAAATTTGGGAGGGAAAAGAGGGACCATTACTTAGGTTAGCTTAGCATTATGTGTGTATCGGCCTTAAGAATATACAAAACAATAATACTATCGGTTTTTCTCTATGTATGTGAAACGTGGTATTTTGCCTTACATGACGAAAAGAAATTTAGAGTCTTCGAAAATAAGGTACTTAGGAAGATATTTGTTTCAAAAAAGGGGTGAAATACTGGGGAATAGAGGAGTTTACATAATGATGACTTGAGGAGTTACTCATAACAAGTCATTGTTATGTTGGTAAAATCTCGCAGATTACGATGAACAGGACATGCAGTGCAAATGGAAATATCTAGAACCTTGTTCAAGTTATTAATTGGTAAACACAATGGGAAGATACCATTGGGAAGACCTAGACTCAAATGGGAGGATGACATTAGAATGGACCTGAAAGAGACAGGATATAATGAGGTGGACTGGATATAACTAACTCAAGATACAGATAGGGGGCTTACAAGTGCGGCAATGAGCTTTCGAGTTCCTAGTGCCGTAGAGAAAGTGAGTACCATACATGAATAGTTCTGTATTAAAGCGCACAAACTTTCATGATCAACAAAATTTATTTAATGTTTTGGGTTCAAAATTTAATATAAAAAGCTGAGTCAAACTATTTAAATAATAAAGCTTAATCCTCCCCATCAGTGGGCATGGCATGTAGTTAATACGTTAAAATTAAAATACGTTAGGTTTAAAGTATAGAGTTTTTCAATCAAATTCTTTGACACTTTTTTTTCTTGAATGAGCTTTTCATAAACCATATTTTATTAATCTATTTTAAATTTAATAAGTTAATTTCACAAACCAGTTGGAACGTGGATAAAGGTACTAGTCTCATCTTGTCTGATTGGTTGTTGACGAGAAGTTTGAGGTTTGAATCCCGGCTAGTTGTACTGTAGTGGTTTATTCCTAAATTGTTTCTCACTTCCTCTCAACTTAAGTACAAATAAATTTACTCTAAATTCTATTTTTTTGGGTCCCACTCCTGTTTTATTTGAATCGGTGGATGTTAATGAAGGGTTGTGAAACACATACATACAGACAGGCAGACAGAAAAAAGATATGTGAACTTATTTTTTCTCATACTTGAAACTTGAATTTTTATATGGAACATATATTTGAAACTAATCAAATATTGAAAAAAATATATTTAAAAACTTTGGTATTTGATCAATAAAATGTTTAAACTCTCTTGTTTTATTATTTGGTAATTTACCGTCACTGTAACGTTGGTATATTTTTTTGCACCGTTTATTTGAATCTTGTTATGTAATACTTCAACTTGTACACCAACCAACCAACCAACCAACCAACAATCCGTGATGATGAAGCCTCTAGGTAAGACACGAGTATATTAACGTCAAAGACCCAGTGCGGGTCCAGAGGAGAAGCTTTGTGAGATCGCAGCTCTCTCTGAGACTTTTATTTCAATAATATATTTAACATTTCTACAAGATATTTTGAGTTGAATGAAAACTAGCACTTAAACACTTAAAATATCTCAAGAAAAACTTTTCATCTCATAATCATAAGGTATGCACAGACAACTCTCCTACCTTATTTTTATTTAGACTAGTAATAACGTTCTTAATTTTAGTTATGCCTGTAACTTTTAATTATTGTGTACCTCTCTTTTTCCCGAAGCAAATGCTGTATTCTGATCTAAATGCTTGAATATAAATTAAATTCTGGATCGTGAAGTAAATTATCAATCCTAAATTAAATGCTGGATTAAAAAGTAAATACTAGCATCTAAAGTAAATGCTGAATCCTGATGTAAACGCTAGAACATAAAGTAAATTTTGGGTCCTTAAGTAAGTGCTTGATCCTTAAGTAAATCCTTTGAACTGAATTAAATGCTTGCTCCTCTAGCAAATTATCGGAACTCTAGTAAATGCTTGAAAATATAGTAGAGGAGGATTGATTGTAAAATAAACTATGGATACTGACGTAAGTGATGGGTCCTAAAGTAAATGATGGATTATTAAGTAAATACTGAATACTGATGTAAGTTCTTGAACATAAAGTAAATTCTAGACCCTGAAGTAATTGCCTAATTCTTAAGTAAATCCATGATACTGAGGTAAATGCTTAAAACCATAGTAAATGATTGACACTATATAATAAATTCTCGATCCTGAAGTAAATGCTGAATACTGATATGATGCTTGAACCATAAGTAAATCCTCTATACTGAAGTAAATATTTGAAACCATAGTAAATTCTTGACACAATACGTGATAAATTATTGATCCTGAATTAAATGCTTTAAACTATAGTATAGGATGGATCCTGTTATATAGATGACGAACCTGCCTATATAACGAGCGTCTCTTGTTCACCCCTGTACAACACAAAAGGAGTCGTTGCTGCCACCTTCCTTTTGCTGAGAAAAGGCGTAAGGAAGAAACGGAAGCACCCCTCTCCGCTTCCCTCCCTAGCGAGGACTCATTGTAAATGATAATGCGCGCGCACGTCTCCGGGGAGTTGCGGGCACTACAACTTACGTTTCATGCTAATTCACGGAAACCTTTATCTTCCGCGCCTCTCTTTTAGGGGGCTGTTCTTTAGAGTAAGCTCGACGGTAATTGTGCCTCCCTTACTACCACGATTCGTGGAGATGACGTCACGATACACGTCACCAGATTTAATGAATATATTACAATGATGTGTAATATTTAATATTGCAGGGGAATAAATACATTTTTCCATTAGTCATGCATATTTCAGCTTTTTTTGTAATGAATATAAATAAATATTCTACCGCGTTAAGGAAGACGATATTACGACAGTGACGTAAAACTTAAAGATCGATCTCTATTATATGAAAAATCGCTTCGGTGGCCGCATTTTCTACTCTAAGGTGTTAATATCACAATATTCTAGACTGTCAATGATGGGAAGTTTGGTGTTTGAATCCTGGTCGGGAATTTGAGTGGAGAGAGGGTGGTAAGCCTTTGAGGAAAAAAAATCCTTGGTAAACCATACTGTGTTCCAAGCCCCGCCACTGGGAGTCCAGTCCAACATTATAGTGACGATTAAACGCATGTAAGCACCTATGAGTAATATGAACCTCAAGCTAAATTTGTTCTAAAATAAAATATCTCTCTCTAAAGGAAACCTCTTTTCGCTTTATGAGGTAGTTGTATTATATTTGGAAAAAGATATAGGAAAAGTGGATAAAAACATATAAAAGGGACGAACACAATATGATGTTTACAATGAAAAGAAGAACACAGTTCACACTTTACATTGATGTCATTTGACAAAGAATTAATGTTTGTCACTTTAAAAAAATCGATCGTCACCGCCCAATCCCCCAACCTAGGTTTCATTCTATCGGAACTCATCAGGGAGGAGTGTGAAACTCGCAGCTCAACTTCCTAAAAAAGGAAACAAAAAAACACACACAAAAGGGAGAAAATGGAAAACTGTAAAGAATGAAATGTCCTTTTCCTGTGTTTGTCCTTTTTGTTATACCTTTTACATGTTCCTATCTATGTGTCCTATCATTCTTTACAGTTTTCCATTTTCTCCCTTTTGTGTGTGTTTTTTTGTTTCCTTTTTTAGGTAGTTGAGCTGCGAGTTTCACACTCCTCCCTGATGAGTTCCGATATAATGAAACCTAGGTCGGGGGTTTGGGCGGTGACGATCGATTTTTTTAAAGTGACAAATATTAACTCTTTGTCAAATGGCAGCAATGTAAAGTGTGAATTGTGTTCTTATTTTCATTGTAAACGCCATATTGTGTTCGTTCCTCTTATATGTTTCTATCCACCTTTCCTATACCTTCTTCCAAATATAATCTAAAATAAAATAGAGTGCATCTAAAAATAGCCAGTGAATTTCTTTAGTTCCTTTTGAGATTTATTCATTTAATTGAAAAAAAAAGTTAAAAAAGTTGATCCAAGTGCATTTTGTATCACAATAGGTCTTATATGAATTTATATATATATATATATATATATACACCACACGCACCCGCGCATACACATACACACACAAGGGGGAAATTGAAGTAATGGCAGCTATGCCCGTAGGTAATTACACATATTTTAATTAATGTAGATTAAATTGTTTTGTTTATCTACTATTACTATTTTTATAGTTAGTATGATTGTAAAATAAATTCAAATAAGACTTATTGTGGTACAAAATGCACTCGGACCTAATTTTTTAAAACTTTTTTACTAATAAATGAATATATATGTACATACATGAATATGCCTATATATATATATGAATATATGACTATATAAGTATATATGGCTATATATGTATGTATGACTATATATGAATATATATCAATTATATATGATTTTGTATTTATATAAACAAAATCATCCTGTTTTACTTTATTAAAACAGTAAGGCCTAAATAAAACTAGTAGGCAAAAGATGACCAAGAAATCAACTTTAAATAAACTATCAAAAATCGCTTACGTTCATGTGCAGAACGAACTTACATTAATT
Organism: Timema genevievae; assembly: GCA_902155825.1. Taxonomy (NCBI): domain Eukaryota; kingdom Metazoa; phylum Arthropoda; class Insecta; order Phasmatodea; family Timematidae; genus Timema; species Timema genevievae. The sequence continues at coordinate 77,375 of CABFWO010003154.1, read as the reverse complement.
CAAAATTACTTCCTTTCAGGGGTGTATTATGGCGTGTCTCCAGGTTAAACGGGGCTTGTTAAAAGTGTACTAGGGTTGTGTTTTCACCCTCTCACTTCCCATTTGATCAGTCATACATAAAACATTGCTCTACATACCTCACATGGGAATGTATTTTTGTAGCTATCAGACCAACGATTGTTGTACTAAGTGATTAGAAACAAGTACATTTTCAACTAACTCTGCTTATCCTGGCAGCATTCTATGCTACGCCACTGGTTCCTTTGTTTAAATCTGAACGCTTTTTCACTCAAAAGTTTTCCGGATAAAGGAACCAGTTCAAATGAACGTGCCCTTTCCTAGCACTGTATTATTTTGATCAACTGGCCAGACGTTTGTGACTTCCTAATCCCTCTTTTATATCCATCGTTGAATTCCCTGCTATCTCCGTTTGTTTTCGTTGCTATGCGGTTGCTATGGACGGGGCAGAGCAAGACAGCAGTAAAGTAGAACCATAAAGAGCCGTCCTAATCCTTTCAACTTTCTACTGCCTCTATTGTCCTTTACCACACAAAACTGTTTATAGCAAATAAGTTGGATGTTTATGGGGTCGTGCGCTTTTGTTTTGCTCAAAGGATAGTGGAGTTAAATAAATAATGCCGAAGATGGTGCCAGGGAGGTATAAAAAGCATTTTTATTATTTGCTTATCTTTGAAAATTACAAACTCGGTGAGTGTATATAGTTATCAAACCAACTATCTGTTTATCTATTGTTTATCACTAAAGGTTTGATAAATATTTTAATTGGTGAGAAAAAATTGCTTGCAGTTTTCAGTACAATGTTTATACGTATTATTATTATTATTATTATTATTATTATTATTATTATTATTATTATTATTATTATTATTATTATTATTATTATTATTAGCACCATGTCTTACTACCCGTTTGGGTTATACGCACTTAATCTAATGTGCAATGGTAGGATGATTGTGAGATGAAATGGAGGATCTACAGTTTAACGTGAAATCCGAACCACGGTGGAGGCCTGGCATTCCTCACATTCACAAATTGTGATTAATACACGTCTTGTCAGAGGTGAAGGAAGGGTTTGGCAATCAGGTAAATCTGTGCCGGGACCGAGGATTGAAGCCTGGACCCTCAGCACAAAAGTCAGACACCTTACCCCTAGACCACCTGGTCACCTTTATACGTATTATGATAATCAAAGTGTTTATAGCTTAGCGCCATCAAAGTGATTGCAAAACTGTCTACTGAAGAATCTATGATTTTACAAATCTAAATTTTCATTTTTATCACCGCGTTTTACTATATGTTCAGGTTATACGCATGTATTATGATTACTCTAACGGGATAGGGATGAAGAAGGAAGCATTTTAGAGTTAATCTACACTCATTAGCGTGGAAGGAGATTGGGAATCCATTATGGACAAACCACCCTCAGAAGACCTGACCGGGATTCTAACCCTGATCTCCCGGTCATCAACAGGCTAGGCTAGCACATGACTGATGCCTTAAACCAATCGTATACTGAAATGGGTATTCATTAATTAATATAATTTTTTTTATAAGTGATAACTAAACATTAACATTTTGATTCCACCCACTCATTAGGACATTCATTCCCATGCAATATATGTACTACATCTATGTTGTTTTTTTGCTGCACTTCATGAACTGACTGATTATTTCAGCACACGACTTATAAACTAACTTTAATCTAGAACAGACACAATATCCAGCCCCCGGCCGTTAGTTCATCACTGTGAAGGGGAAAATTCACATTTCCACCAATGATAATTATGATAATTTTTTTAGCCATGCCGAGATTCAAATCCGGGACATTTATATCAGCGATCAAACATCCTACTGATTGAGATAAGGTGTCGGAATAACTATAAAATTAACACTGTCAATTTGTTTCAAAACACATTTTAAAACTCGTTTGAGTGATACGCATATTTATTACACTAATGGTGTGATTCTGCGGATGGTGGGATTTTAAAGGAAATATACCCAAATTTGCGTGGGTGGTTAGTGGGAAATCATTTATGAAAAAAAAGCCTCAATATATTCTATTGGGATTCGAGCCACGACTCCACCTCTATTGGCAAAACAAACGAAATGAGCGTGGCATTAAAACTGCGTGCCCACCGATGTGAATTAGAGCACTGAAGATTTATCGAATGCATAAATTAAATTTTAAGCCAAGGCTTATGACTTGATATTCAAAACTATTTTACATCTTATAAATATCCCTAAAATTTTAAATTAGAGAAATAAAGATATCCAATAGCTTCGATATATTTTTTTCTGCCCCCTCAGGCCGTGTTCAAGATCGACTTAACGTTCAAGTAACATAACGTTCACTTAATATAAAGAAACACGTGTGTGATCATAATTAACGTGACGTCACGTCACAACGCGAGCAAAAACACAAACAACGAATTTGATAGGTTTGAAAAAAGAAATTTTTCACTAAAATGAAACCTCAAACATTTAGAACTGATTAGGCTGAACGTACTTGAAATTTAAATTTAATGGAGCTACAAAATAAAATGTAACATTAAGCTACGACGTTCCAGAATTTTCGAGACGTGGACAAATTATGCCGAAGAAGTCGTCTGTATTCCATAAACATACAAATGAAGTATCAAATATACCTGTGACGTTTATTGAAACGTTACTGGCTGATTTTAAACACGTGGTGCCCTTCACTTAACGATCATATAACGTGAAAGCTCTTCCCTGGGCAACTCTTAAGTTAAGTGAACGTTAATTTAACTGCGTCTTGATGGCTTACAATATAAAAACATGAGGAGAAGCTTTACGCTATGTGAACATTAAATGAACGTTAAGTTAATCGTGACCCCAGCATCACTCCTGTAATAAATATCTAGGCGTTATACTGAATCACGGTTAAATACTGTTTTACCAAAATTCTCTATAGAGTCCCTTGGCAGTGAAGAGAGAATATATAGTTATTATATCTGTTGTTGTTTACAATACTTATTGATTGGCGTGATGGTGAGAGAAACAGTTTCTTTTCCTCCCTCCTCCTATTACTCCCTTTGTTCTTTGGAACTGTGCTCCATTTTGTGTCTTAGACAATGTATCTTCTCCTTCCCAAGGGACTCCAAGAGGGTGTCGCTAGAGAGTAAAAGAAAGAGTTGGGGGACGGTTGTAAATTGCCGGCATCTGTACTCACAACTTTCTTTCGCTCCGCGCTATGAGACTCCCCGGGTCGTAAAACGCAAAGATCAGAATGTACAATAGGCATTTTCAGCTACACTGGGGAACTGCAGGCAAGGAGGGGGGGGCGTGGTATCAGTAGCTTTTGTCTTGCCGCCAAGGTCAACGAGCGGCTGTAGTCTGAAAGATCAAGAGAGAGAGAGAGATAGAGGAAGCGACTTATAGTGAGGGAAGAACAGTGAGAAAGCTTGATTGAAGGAGAGAGAAAGTGCATGAAACTGAGGGAGTGATAGAGTGAGGGGGGTGAGAGATATAGAGTAGTGAGAGAGAGGGTGAGAGAGAGAGAGTGACCAGCTCAAGTTAGGGATAGGGTGTAATGACTAATGAGGTAGACTGGGTAGAACTAGCTCCATACAGAGATGAGGTGTGATGAGATGGACTGGATAAAACTAGTTCTAGATAGGGATAGGGTGTAATGAAGTAGACTGGATAGAACTAGTTTTAGATAAGAATAGTGTGATGAGGTGGACTGGATAGAACTCGTTTTAGATAAGGATAGTGTGATGAGGTGGACTGGATGGAACTCGTTTTAGATAAGAATAGTGTGATGAGGTGGACTGGATAGAACTCATTTTAGATAAGGATGGTGTGATGAGGTGGACTGGATGGAACTCGTTTTAGATAAGAATAGTGTGATGAGGTGGACTGGATGGAACTCGTTTTTAGATAAGAATAGTGTGATGAGGTGGACTGGATAGAACTCATTTTAGATAAGGATGGTGTGATGAGGTGGACTGGATGGAACTATCTCAAGATAAAGGGTGTGATGAGGTGGACTTGATAAAACTAGCTCTAGATAGGAATTGACTGTAATGAGCTGTATTTGTTAGAACTAGCTTTATATAGGAATAGGGGGCGTACTTTTGAAGCACTTTATAATTGCAAATGTCATAGACTATGTATGTAAGCTCTAGCAGTGACTGAGTAAAGATAGGCAACTTGTAATACACCTTGTTGAGGAACATTGGCAGCGGTCAAGGGGCAGTATCAGACTTCCGGAATACTTTTATTTCTATAACAACCCATTGACGACAAGTGGAAGCAGTTAACGTATTAGTTTCAAACTTATAAGGATATAAAAAGTGCAAATAAACTTCACATTAGCTATGGATGTATATTAATGATAGATATCACCAGATTTGTTAAATTTTGAAGTATATGTCACAATTTAGGGACATACATTTCACAAATATTTAAATGGAATTTAATGGGAGTTAAATATTTAGGTACCCACTTCGGTTGTTAAATTGTCTAGGTTGTCTCTATCGAAATAAGCTGAACTGCCGATTACTAGAATATCGAGGATCTAAACCCGATTGGGTGAATTGAGAGTGGTTTTTACACTCTCCCACAACGATAATTCAAACACATTTCCTATAAAATTCAACTTTATCTATCCCTATTCCATTAGCATAATTAATTCATATGATATGCGTATATCCCGAACGATCTGTGAAAAAAAAAGGCAAAAGAAGAGTTTTAATTTTCATCCATTACTATTTCCAGCCTGTGATCTGGGTCAGTTTTTTATTCAAGTCATATATTTTCCACTACCAGCTTGCTAGGCCTGTCGTAGCTTCATATGCCTTATAATCTAACTTAAGACTAGGACAGTCCTAACATCCAGTCCCCGGCCATTTATTCATCACTGTGAAAGGGTAAACTCAGATTTAACCAATGATACATTTTTCGGCACGTGCCGGGAATCGGACCCGGAACCTTTTGTTCAGTAGGCAGACACGTTACCGACTGAGCTAAGGTATCGGATTAATATTAAAGTCCTGAATACAATTACTAAGATAAAAAGTCGCAACCGGAATAAAACCATTAAGTTTTAGGTCTATAATACATTCACGGCCTTAGTTTACTTGTATGACAACTCAAAAAGTTACTAAAAATAATCCATAATATATCCCTACGCCAATAGCCGACATCTGTCACTTTGGATAACTGTAATGAAAATGTAAGGTAATGTATGAATTTGATAGCTAGCCACAGTAATTTAGGCCAATATTATTTATATATTTATTGGAGGTCGGACACAAAGCTTATATTTTATTATTTAATCCACTTAAATTTATTATTCACATCACTTTCTCAAAAGGTATAACGAAAATAGCTTCAAAATGGCGACCGACGAATTTAAACCATGTGGTTGAACGAAACGGAAACAAGTTCTTTACAATGAAGCACCCACGCAGTGGATACAAATATTTTATTCAGTTAAATATTTAGAAATACGATTAAAATAATCATAAAATAATTTATTATATAAATAAAACAATGACAATTATTTCTCTTTTCCAATTAAATAAGATGGCTGTATTAAAAGGTATTAATGTATGCACTATATTACACATCATAGATAAGATTCCAAAACGGAGAATAAGTACTTTTAATTATGTTTAAAATATTGTTTCGGATTGGGTAAAAAGAATTTAGTAAAAGTTATGAAACAGTGTAAGAAAACTTAAGTTTACGTTATTTTAAATGTAAAATATAACATGTAATTAAAAAACTTAACATTTATAACAAAACGGTGATCTTTTACAAGTGTTAGCAGACCAAAACCTAAACATATGATTTTTGAACTGTCATCCAGGTAAAAACCAACCTATCACGAACAGAATCTATGTTCATCCTAAAAACAACTTTAAACGTGGTAAAGGAATTTATGCATTAATTAATGTACCGTATACTCTTTATCCTGAAAGTATTACCCAAGGGTACCCTTGTGGGTTTTCCAAATTGAAGGGTGGTTTGGAGTCCCATCTTCCGTGGATGTTGCACCCTTTCACTTCCTAGAGAGAAAATTTCAAGAATTTATCCTTGTGGGGGGGAGTTTCAGAGCAACTGAACATAATTATGCGCCAATTTTACGAGTTTAAAAATACAATTAAAAAAAAAAAGTTTCCGGAAAAATTAACCCATTGAAAAGAAACATTATATTTTTCACAAGTTTATTGAACAGAACAAAATTAAAACGAAACTTTTGAAAAGGAAATGGGTGGAAATTTACGTTTTATACTCTTTTTTAATCTCTGTTAACTCAAATATTGATGATTCAAATTCCAGCTAAATTCCAAATACACGCGTTTATTTTTTTCATAAAAATTAATTAAAAAGCAATTAAATATTGCAGAGTGATTAGGGGGAACTACAGCCCACCTTATCGGCCATTGATGGGTGCCAACGGTCTTACCTGAAATGACTATAAAATGACCCTAACATGTAAGCTGCGCAGTAATGGAACCGTGAAAGGGAAGCTTTAATAACTTTCAGGGTGTACGAAACGTACCGATAATAATATACATAGCTGTTTTCTGAAGTAAGCTATTTGGGTTAGTATACCTATAAAATATATGTTTTATCTAAAGATGGGTCGCTTTTTCTCGAATCCCAATATACATTTTACTCAAGAATTTCGAATATGAAAACATAATAAAAAGAAGTTAGCTTTCAAAATTGTAAAGTTTTTCCATTTTTTTTAAATTTTGATTTTACTTGTATAAATATTTAAACTATTTTATAGCGCACAGCGTCTGTCTTGGCTACACACATGTTAATACTATGAAGGAAGGGTTGAGGAAAGTATAATATTATTAAATAAATGTACCTGCATTTACGTAAAGAGAAAACCATATACACACATTAAGTAGACTTATCCAGGATTCAAACCTGAACCTTCCTTTCATCAGAATTTGAATCTATTGGGAGAATGACGCCTTAATCCATTCGAACACTAACACTGTTTATTCTTTAGTTAATATTAGAAATAGAAACTAAATTATATTTAAGTTTTGTTTTATTGTGAAGTTCCAATAAGTTAAATAGTAAATTAGTGAATGTCAACCCACAGACTGCAAATAAATTGTAATCACGGAACTGTCCATATAAAGGGTATCACATTTCAATTAATCTATATTACCTGGCAGCGTAACAGCTCTCCCGAGTCGTAGATGGCTGTGATATCTGATAACTCGCGATACTATTGTTCTAACACCTGTAGCTGACGATTACCACACGTCCATCACAGACTCAGCCATAAGCTATGAGAGAATAATGACCCCGGTCATGGGACGAATCCTGGATATCTCAGTGGCACGCTAATCCAAAGGTCCTGGGTACGATTCCCGTGTCTAAGTGTAATTTTTCAACCAATTTAAGCTAATGTTAACTTTGTGGTCTGGAGACTTTTTGTTGTGTTTACTAATACAAATAAGTAATGCTAAACCCTTAGTAAACATCAACATATCTACAAAAATCAAATTCACAATGGCATTTTTACTTTCTCTCTATCTTACAGGTAGAGAAAGTATGGTGATCGTCAAAAAAATCGAACTCGAGATTTTGATGAATTTTGACGTTTCATGACTTCCTGAATCCGAAAAAGTGGTTTTTGAATGTCTGTCTGTCTGTCTGTCTGTCTGTCTGTACCTCCAACTAGAGCCTAAACTATTTTACCGATTGAGCTGAAACTTGATATCTAGGGTTTTCATAGGGTTGCCCCGAGGGGTTTTTGGAATTGGATATCTACCCCTAAAATTAAGGGTAGTTTACTGAAGGGAAAAAAGAGAAAAAGTCGATTTTCTCAAAATCGGCTCTAACGATTTTGATTAAATTTCATTTATGAACATTAATAAATATTCCAAACAAAATGGCTACTCTCAATATTTCGGCAAAATGGCTTTAAGGGCTCCGGTCTGATGCGTAAATTAACATTTTTTATAATAGCTCCGAAACTATTTGAGATATGAAATTACTTAGCATTACAAATATGTATATATATTTATAATACAGATATTTTATCCGAAACATATTTTTATAAAATCAATAACTTTCAATCTATACGCAATTATATGAATTTTTTTAACTTTTTGGACATTAAAGTTTAAGTATTGCGACCGTTAAAAAAAACTAACCTGAAATGTTGATGGATGTCGACGTCTCATGACCCCCCGAACCCTAAAAAATAGTCTTTGCAATGCCGTCTGTCTGTGTGTCTATAAAAACTTAAAATTAAGGGTAGTTTACTGAAGGGCGAAAAGAGAAAAATTTGGTTTTCTCAAAATCTGCTCAAACGATTTTGATTAAAATTCGTATCTAGGCGTTGATTAAGATTATAAATAAACTGGCTATTTTCATTTTCCTATGAAAATGATTTTTAGGGTACTTTACAGAAGCGTTAATTTCCGTATCTCCACAACTATTTGAGAAACTAAACAACTTATCATTGCAAAATTGTAGGACTATTAGAAATAAAAAACTTTTATTTGACATATATTTTTATAAAAGCAACAGTTTCTGAGATATTTGCAAATATATTAATACAATTTTGTGAGCTTTAGTTGTAAACATATACTACTTAAGTCTTAACGCAATAATTCTCCAATGCCATAGAGTAATTAAATATAAGTATCTAAAAAAGTATGTTATTTTTCCTTAAATCTCTTAGGAGAAATGTTTGCATAGCAATGATCTATCTCCATTTTAGACTCAATAGTCAATATTTACATTTTTTATTGGTCAAAATGTATAAATGAATAATTAAATATCAATGCGATGACTTGAAGATCTGCAACACCTTATAAAATGTTAAAATTTTAACCAGAAATCGAAATTTTAATACGAAGTGTTGACCCTTGTGGAAGACATTAAACTGTTTGAAATGCTCTTAGGTGGACAAAGATGCGCCTCTTTTCTCATTAATTCTATATCATTGTATATTATTTTATGCGTGTTCTTATGTGGAGTGGTGATGATACAATGTACATTATTCCGTTCAGAAATCTTATGAGTTTATAGAAAGAGAGAGTAAGTCTGTGCGGTGCGCCGTACCATTTATTTTTCAACTGTCTTTTATTTTTTTTCTCTTAGCTCCTCAATTCCAATTCGGGCTACATACATATACATTAAATGGAGCAGGGTTTAGGAAAGGTAGAATTTACAGAAAATGTACCCACATTCACGTGGAGAAAGAGTGGGAAGATATTTAGGGATATAAACACCCTCAGTAGAGTCGGCTGAGACTATAACCCTGTTCTCCTAGTAATTGGCAACTCATTCTATTACGAGGGTGAAGCTTAAAAACTAATTGACTACTGAATCTTATTTTTTCTGCTCTTGATTCTGAAATAATTTTCTTAGCATCTCGTCTTACTACCTGTTTCGGGCGATACGTCTATGTACTAGTTACTCTGATGTGTTAAAGATAAATAAAGTAGAATTTAGAGGAGATGTACCCACATTTGCGTGGAGAGAAGAGTGGAAAATCGTTTAGAAAAAAACATTACACCCGTCTGGGATCGAACCCTAATCTTCACGTCATCAGAAGTCTAGCTTAATGTGAGAGTGGTGCCTTAGACCAACGATTCTTGAATACAACTCAAAAAGAACTACAATTATAGTTTTTTTCATGGACCACACCAGAGGGTGTGAAAACTTAATTTGATAAATTTACATTATACTAAAAACGAAATCTAAATGCCTAGTAACATTATAAACGCTACTTTCATTTTAAGATTTTTAAAAACTAATATAAAATTAAAACAGTGCTGTTGGGTTATACATCTTTTTTTCAGTTTATTTATTTACCTCAGGCCAGACTGAAGTCTTTCGCGGGCCGTATTTGGCCCATGGGCCTAATATTGTGAACCACCACCTTAGACAATGCAGCCACAGAAGTGGGTGAAATTCTTTTCATAACCCTCGAATATTGAATAACCTTTAATATGCTAGGTATTTGAGGGAGCCATCTTCCATACATAGTTTGAAATAAAAGCCAAACAAGTAATGAAATCTAGTGAATCCATTCCTTGAATTCATCTCAACAAAAGGTTGGCTCAGTATATTTAAAACTAGGCGACAAAGCCCCGTACTTGCCGTCGTACGTAATCTCCGCCATACATCATGGCGCTCGCATAAAGCCCCTCGGGTTCTGTACTAATGAGTCGAGCGTCTTCACAGCGACAAGTAATTCATTAACCAAAGTGCAGACCTCGCACGAAACTTCCTTCCCACGGTCTCGACAATCCGGCCCGCTCAGCGTCTCTTTGCGCTAACACTCGCTCTGTTGCATGACAGAAAACATTACAGATATGTTGCGCTAGTATCGCAGTGCCTTCATATCATCCTCAAAACCAACGAATGATGAAATTAGATAAACATAACAAACCGGGGTACAGTGTAGCGTTAAAAACTCGACAAAATGGTTTTAAAATGTTTGACGGTCGTTGATGAAAGTGGACACGTTCGAAGCGAGGAGGGATTAGTGTTACTCCTGCCACTGGGCAACGGTAACACGCTTGGAGTGAGAAGTAACTAGTGTTACTCCTGCCACTGAATAACGGTAACACGCTTGGAGTGAGAAGTAACTAGTGTTACTCCTGCCACTGAGTAACGGTAACACGCTTGGAGTGAGAAGTAACTAGTGTTACTCCTGCCACTGAATAACGGTAACACGCTTGTAGTGAGAAGTGGTAAGTGTTCCTCCTGACACTGAACAACGGGAACACGCCCGGTGTGATAAGTGGGTAGTGTTCCTCCTGCCACTGACCAACAGGAACACGCCTGGTGTGATAAGTGGATAGTGTTCCTCCTGACACTGAACAACGGGAACACGCCCGGTGTGATAAGTGGATAGTGTTCCTCCTGACACTGAACAACGGGAACACGCCTGGTGTGATAAGTGGGTAGTGTTCCTCCTGGCACTGAACAAGGGGAACACGCTTGGAGTGAGAAGTAACTAGTGTTCCTCCTGACACTGAACAATGGGAACACGCCTGGTGTGATAAGTGGATAGTGTTCCTCCTGACACTGAACAACGGGAACACGCCCGGTGTGATAAGTGGGTAGTGTTCCTCCTGCCACTGACCAACAGGAACACGCCCGAATTGAGGAGTTACTGATGATAATGGCGTAAAGAAAATGGGGTGGGACTCGAGAAGAGTGATGGATCCAAGGGGGATGGAGGAGATACGACAAGAAAGAGTCGACACAGAGTAAAAATAGAAGAGTTCTGACCAAAACGAATGAAGTAGAAGCGTGCAAGAGGGCACTTTTAATATGGTCTCTTCGTCAGTCAAGTCAGTAGAGACATCTCACTCGCTTCCAGAGAACTTTCCGACTGTCAGAGGGAGAGAGGGGGGAGATTACACTCTTGACATTTATCGATGGGAAGGAGTGAGGTATATTGGAACATCCATAAATAAAGAAAGCTCGCGTGGTCAGTTTTGTGTCGGGGATTATTTCCAGGGTAAGCAGAATTCGTTTAAATTGTACCTGACCCGCTTCGGTGATCGAATGGTATGAGGAATCACTCTCACAATAGATTGAACTGATAATGAGGGGGCGTTTGAGGTTCGAACCCCAATCGGGTGTACTGAGTTTTTTCCTACATGGTTTTCCACTCACCTTTACGCAAATGCAGGCACACTTCCCCATCAAAAACTCATTAGAGTAATTGGTAAATATGCTTACATTATTATTATTATCATCATCATTATTATCATTATTATTATTAGCACCGCGTCTTACTACCCGTTCGGGTTATACGCACTTACGCTAACGTGTGATTGTGAGATGAAATGAAGGACCTACAGTTTAACGTGGAATCCGAACCACGGTGGAGGCCTGGCATTCCACTATATGCTTAAAACCCTGACGGGTAGTAAGACGTGCTGCTAGAAGGGAAATGTACCTGTGATAGGTTATCATGTTCGACACCTTAGCTCAGTTGGTAGCGTGTCTGCCTACTGAGATAAGGGTCCCGGGTTTGATTCCCGGCATTCCCGAAGGATTTATCATTAGTGGAAATATGAGTCTACTCTTTCACATTGATAAATTTATGAGCGAGGACTGGATGCCGTGCCTGTACTAGTCTTAAGTTAAATCATAAGGCATATGAAGCTACGACAGGTTTATTCAGCCGGTGGCTTGAATAAAAAACTGACCCAGGCCACAGACTGTAAGTAATGGATATAAAAAGTAAAAAATAATTATATACCTCAGTAGTCTAAGACATTCATTGGTCAGGTATTAATATGATTACATTTCCATTATGAGGTTATTAGATCAGAGTCTATGTACGATTGGTCAAATGGGGACCATAGAAGTAAGAACAAATCACAGCGCAAGTTTTTACAAGGTTTGCTTACTCTGGAAACACTCCAATGCACGTAGTTAGGGCTGTTCCTACTCTGTTGGAACTATTTTTAACATTATATATATTTTGGGGAAGAGGGAAAATGTGTATTCTGCAATTAACAGTTGATGGTTCAAATTGAATCATTACTAGGAACCTTCCACACTATTTGTACCGTTAAATAAATAAAAAAAATACACATTTATACAAGTTTTAAGGGCTTTGGTATAAAAACTTAAATAACAATGCTTAAGTAGTTGATATAGCCATAAAACTATCATGAAATATTTTCAAAAATATATGTTCTAGAAATATGGGCCGCAAATTTCCCAAAAAACATAGATAATATGATATTGTTAAAATAAAAGTTCTAGGTTTAGCCTTAATCAATAATATAGGTTCCCTACAGGTCTTAAATATCACAATTCAACTTAAAGTGAGTCTTAAAAGAGTTTAGTATGTATTAAATGTTGTTTTTATGAACCGCGTCATATATCCATCCATGTAATCTACATATCTGTATGGATGAGGAACATGGTATATTTTATTTTATTTATTTTAGCACCGCGTCTTACTACCCGTTGGGTTTATACGCTTAAGTACTAATTACGCTAAAGGGTTAGGAATTGGAAAGGTTGAATTTAGAGGAAGCGAACCCGCATTTTCGTGAAGGGGAGAGTGGAAAACCATTTAGGAAAAATCACCCCCAGTTCACTCGAGGGAGTTTCTAACCTAAATCTCCCCATACTCGGCAGTATAACTCAACATGAAACTAGCTCCTTAGCTAACTTTGCTACCGAGGTGGGTAGGGACATATAACTAAGAGGAATACACCCACTTGTAGAAAAAATGGAACACCATATATATATATAAAAAAAAACTTTTAGTAAGTCCAGCCGATATTCCGAATCTGACTTCCTTGCCACCAGCAAGTTAGACTAGAAGAAGGTGACGCCTCACTATATCTTACTATACATGTACCTCAATGGGGGTATGCTTGTTTTAGGAGCGATTCACACTGGGAAACAAGTTTGTGGCGAACACTGATTGGACACCAGTTTTCACTTCTTTGACAACAAACTGGATAACCTTTAATTGTCTTTTAATTTCTCTCAGCCCCTCTGAGACAGAAGTATTGTGATGGTAAAAAAAAAGATCTCGAGATTTTGATAAACGTCGAATTTTTCATGACTATCTCAAAGTGAAAAAATTGTTTTGGCGACGCCATCTCTGTCTATTTGTCTGTCTGTATCTCGGCTTAGAGCCAAAAATATTTTACCAATCGGGCTAAAACTTGGTATATAGGGTTTTTATAAGGTTTCCCCTAGGAATTTTAGGAATTAGATATCTATAACAAATCTCAAAGGTAGATTACTGAAGGGAATAATGAGAAAAAACGATTTTATTGAAATCCATTCTAATGATTTTGATTTAATTTTGTATCTAGGCACTGTTTGGTGTCTAACTTTACAAATAAATAAATTAATAAATAAATGAAAACTCTAATTTTCCCATGAAAATGACCCGGAGAATAACATAATCAGAAATATCCAATTTTAATCATATCTCCACCACAATTTGGATGAAAATACGTTATCTTTGTAAATTTACTATTACTGATAAAAACCTTTTGTTTAAAATATTTTTTACAAAACCAATAGTTTCTGAGATAAAAGCAAATACATATTTCTTTAAAAATAAAATTGATTGTTGTGCTCTTTGGTGGACAGAGATGTTCCTTTTTTTAATCAATGTTTATGTATCAGTTTATATTATTTCAATTATGCTATTTTGTGGAGTGTTTCTGCAACAGTGTATATTAGATCGTTTCACAAATCTTACTAGTTTTTGTAAATGTTTCTATTTTAAGATAAAAGAGAGAGAGAGTTTGAACGGTAAAACGTATCATTTATTTATTATTTTAAATTGATTCAAGCGATGAGGAACTATTGTTTATAGTACTCTAAACAAAATATGGAAGAGGAGAATGAGGAAAAAACTCTTACACGCACATCCTATATTAAGTGATTGGCCAGAGAAGGTTTTTGTTTTACACAGTGCTTGACGAGTTGAGGCATCCCAAATGACAAGACGACTTTCCAATTCACTTATAAAATTATTTTTGTTAATTAAATTTAAACTCATGGCTAGGAGTATAAAAACAATAGTGGTCTAGACTTAGAATTAACAACTGACAGGGGTAGTAAGACGTGGTTCTAAAAATAAAAATAAACTGACAGCTTACTGGAAGTCGGCATAGCTACAGCCGATTCGCCATAGGAGTGTTGGTAACTGACAGCTAGCAGAAGATTTTCTATTACAAACATTGGTTGAAGGCCACTAATATTAACCTATGTGGAGATAGTAATTATTTTCTTTGTAATACTATAATATTATCAATTAAAATTGTTATTAAATGTTTTTTGTAATACTTACCTAAGGACAACTGTTTAATTTGATTATTCGTAACTTATTTTAAGAACAAACTATATTAATAAAACTTTTAATTTTTTGCTTAGCGGTTGTGGTAGCATGAGATGTTATATTCACAATTGTATATTCTTGGCCACTAAAATAAAGTGTTTTTTTTTTGACTTAGAGAAAGAGCCATACTAAATATTAGTTTCAAAATAAAACGTTTATATTTTGTGAACACATGTGCATAAACACAACTGAACACTGTATGATGTCATCAATGACCTTCGTTTATTTTGGTTCGCCATCTTAATTTGTGAAGAGAACGGAGCCTTTTAAAAGCTATTGTTTTTAAAGCATTTTTATCTAAACCACAGAGGCCACTTAAAAAAATAAAATAAGGGAAGAAACATCCAAATGGTTTTTTTTTCATAATGTTCATCGTGTTTCAATAATGTAAAAACGGTTAAAAGTAAGACCTATTAAAAACAAATGGTTTATCGTGAAAGTTTTGACAGTCAAACGTGACAACAAACCAATAATTATTTATATGATCTGGCGAATGGACACAACGAGAGTAGATCTGGTAGCTTTTGTTACTTACCACCTCTCCAGTGGGGAATCGACTTTACACACAATGGCCGACACTTGTCTCCCAGTATTAATAAGAGTTCAGATTTATTTGATATGCATTACATTTTTGATGTCGGGTTAAGGAATATGACATTAGCTAGGCTGTCTTTGAGGGAATTGTATATTTGTAAATTGTGTCCTAAAAATATATTCAAAGGTTCTAAAATGAACTTTGACTAGACATTGAGAAAAATCACATTTTTATTTATGTTTAAAAACATTTGTAAGCAATGTTAACTTATAATACAAGATATTGACTTTATTCTTTGGAAATGATTACAAGTAGCTGTACTTTATGGGGTTGGTTAGTGAACTTAATAATCTCTTTTAATGTATAACTCAGGTTTGTAGATTAAAAAATAAGCAGCGTAAGAGATAATTTAGATGTTATTAAATTTAATTTATAAACCCTTGAGGAATACTCTAATTTTCTTTGAGCAAACGTAGATCTATTTAAATCTCCTTTCGCTCTCTACATTTCTTGATTGTATTTCCAACACGGGTCTTAATTATATTATATTTATTCGTGCTTCAATGATTGTCTTTTCTGGGCTCCATTTTCCAGACTGAAAATATTTGTTTGTGCAGTCATTTCGAGAATATAGACCAACATTAATAAACATATAATCATAGTCATATTATCTCATTACCACAGTTATTATAAGATTAGAACTAAATAATATGTAGGCCAGCCTTTTAATTCGTCCAATCGTTTATTTTTCTAGTACAATGTTTATCAAAGTTTTGGTGATGGGTGACCGCCAAATTGAAAATTTGCGCACTGTTGGGGTGGCTGGGAGGGGGGGAGCGGGAAGGGTGAAGGGGATGTAAGAGCTATGCAGGAGCAACATTATTTTTTAGGCAAGTTCTTTTTAGACTAAACAAAGAAAATACCAGAAATTAATTGACTAAATGAAATGTTGATCAAAAATATTGTATAGGCTAATTATATTTAATCAGTAAGTTATAGTTTTTTGGTTAAGTTTAACATCCTAAACCTCATAGTTTTTGATAAATAATTATTCAGATTTGTTGACTTAAGGTTGGCACAAACTTGTGTCTGCCGATGAAAGAAATAGAGCATAGTATAGATATTTCATATTTAATCTTTTGTATTTCAAAATTTGGTTTATGTGTGATCAAGTTTCTTTAATTTGTTTTTATTAAGAAACTTCCTGAGATCCTGTGGACTGTTCTCGTAGAAAACTGTTAATTAGATATGTGTTAAAGCTAGCGCCGTGAGATACATCATTTGTATCTGCAAAACGGATCATCTATCCTGCTCCTTGGACTCTTTTTAAACCAAAACCAATGCTAGTATTAGCCCCGTTAGGTATTTCTCAATACTATCTATCATACACTAATGTAATGCGTATAAGCTATTCTACTCCTATCGAAACTTCCGATGCCAATACTAGTATTAGCGCTGTGAGGTATTTCATAGTATTATTTATGATAAAGAAACCATTTAATGTGGTTTAACAAATTCATTTCCCTTAGACATTAGAGTTTCCCTAACATTTATTAGTGATTATATCAAATATTACTCATGTTAATAACCTAACAATTAAATGGAATGTTACAATTTTGGAATTAATTTAAATCGCGTTTTTATATCACTCTATTCTTATACTTAAAAAAATAAGTAAATAACATATAATATTAGTTATACATTAAGGTGGGGATGTAGGTAATGCGAAAAAAGGCCAGTGTTTTTGCAATTTTTATAACAAAACATTTTTCTGCCCTAAATGAATAAAATATTGTTTCAGTACAAACAGAGTTTAATTTTCTTCCCATGGTGATATCAACAGTTGTTGAATATTAACCATGAGTATAGCGGGGTTTGATGATAAAACTTTTTAAAGAAGAGAAAGATGTGTCATTAAATTCAAGGAAAACCTTGATATATATTCAATAACTAATTAGGTCACCATATGAATAAAATTAAACTCATGTTTCTACTGGAGCAATATTTAATTTATTTTGATAAAAACATTTTGGTATAAAAATTCTAAAGACACTGGCTCTTTATCGCATCCCTCACATCACCATTTTAAATAGTGTTATTTTTGGAGTCACCCTGAACATAAAATTGCTACATTAAGCTGTTGAATAAAAAGGTTACCTATTTATTGATGATAAGGTTTTCCTCAAACCACGAGAAAAGAATGACCCTTGACACGGTACAATTACTGGAAGTTACGATAATAGAGCATTGGAGACTTAGAGTTCAGTTCCCGTGGTCAAATATATTTATTAATCTTAGTTAATTAAATTAAATTAAGATTACAACACACGGCTATATCCGTACCAAATTCAATTTCTTCTAATCAAATCAAATGTAGTGGTATATGACAACAACAATAAATACCTTATTTTTTAATTCAGTTTCGACTTTTCTTCGCATGTTTAAAGTTTCACTTCGAGATAATCTTACAACTTATGATCCCTTGCTTGATGCACCGTGGAGGAACTAAACTATTACACTCTTACTACTTATAATCTCTTGCTTGAGGTGTCGTGGAGAAACTAGACTATTATCACTCTTACTACTTATAATCCATTGCTTGAGGTGTCGTGGAGAAACTAGACTATTACACTCTTACTACTTATAATCCATTGCTTGAAGTGTCGTGGAGGAAATATACTATTACACTTCGACTACTTATAATATCTTCCTTGAGCTGTGGTGGAGGTACGAGACTATTGTTATCGGGATACTTATTTTTATGGAGGAACTCAACACTCCCGGATTAATTAACGATATTAAATAATTTAAATATACTAAAATATGAGCTTGTTTGGTACTTTAGTAAAAAAAAGTGAGTCAAAAAAATAAAAATCTTTAACTAGTATGTCATCTTCATCTATAGGGTATGAGAAAGTTCGCGGACTATTTAAGCACAATATTTTAGTTGCTTATATTTATTTTAACATTAAAAAACTTAAGTTATGTTTGAATAAATGATCACTTCCAACAATACATTTAAATATTTGGGTGTTATACAAGACATATTAGTAGCACTTTGTGGGAACCCCAACATTTTATTTTGTATGTGTAATAAATCATATGTTTGAAATATTTTACATATTTATGAAAGCAGCTTCGCGTGGGTTGAACTCCCCTCAGCGAATTCAACAGTTGTGCCGACCAAAGAAGGCTTATTTTCCTTCAGCTGACATGACTAATGACGTCAGTGATGATAACATAAAGTGAATATGGACAAAATGATCTAACTGTGAATTTGGCCATTTATTATTATAAAATGAACTACATCAGTTAGCACGTCTCAAACCAGTCTTGTATGGTTTGCCGATGATGGAGATATCAAGGTTTGAATCCCGGCCGGGTGTGCTAAGGGATTGTTTTATTGATTGGGTTTTTGTCACCATCCCTTTACGCAGATGCGATTAAATCATCTTTAATATTTTACCTTATTCAGCCTTACCCATTAGTGAAAATATATATTACAACTTATTTAAATAAAAAAACTAAAAGGTAAAAATCTAAAACAGCTCGTCAACGATTCTAGCAATAAGAGGAAAACTTTAACTTTACCTTTTACTGATTACATAAGAATAATTTTTAAACTAAATAAAATTTACACAACCTTACAGTATACGAATAACAAGAAGTTAAGGTTGAATGAGGATATTGACTGACCTTCTAATCTCAACAATATATACAGGGATATTCAGATCTCCAGGTTAAAAAATTCTAAAGGTTGTGAGGGTGACAGCAAAAGTAATTCCACGTAATACATTTGCGGTCAGCGACGTCGAATGGTGGCGCTACGAGAAGTCAAAGTTGACGCTGTTTACACCTGGGGAGTAGGCAGCTCATCAATCTTTAGCACATAAAACGTGAAGTGTAGTATAAATTACTACTAGTAACAAGCATTGAATTACCCGACAACAGGTACTTACAAGGACTAGCTGCTACGCTGGCACCATCGTGTGTTTCAGGGGCGGAAGTGGTGGGGATGGCTGTGTTGGTTTGTGTGGCATATGTTGCCTATCCCCCAGGTACGTACAACGCAATATTTTACGTCTCGTATCGCCACCATTTGGGGTCGCTGACCCCAAGTTCATTCCGTGGAAATACTTGTATTGTCATCCTCTACAGCCTGTATAATTTTTTACCTGGGGATCTGTATAACCTTGTTTATATTTAGGTACATCCATTACTGTTTCCAGCCTATGGTCCGAGTCAATATTTTTATTCAGGCTACATATTTTCCACTACCGGCTTGTTAGGTCTGTTGTAGCTTCACATGACTTATAATATAAATTAAGACCAAGACATAAACAACATCCAGTCCCTGGCCATTAATTTATAAATCTGAAAGGATAAGTCCACATTTAATCAATGATAAAGCACTAATATTATCTGTTTAACTACTAATCAGATCTAACATTTTCTCCTATATATCTGGATGAACAGAAGTAGCATGTGTTCTTAATTATCTGGCTAACCAGATGCAGCGTGTTTTCTTGTATATCTGGTTAAGCAGAAGCAGCATGTTCTCTTGTATATCTGGATAACCAGAAGCAGCATGTTCTCTTGTATATCTGGATAACCAGAAGCAGCATGTTCTCTTGTATATCTGGATAACCAGAAGCAGAATGTTCTCTTGTATATCTGGTTAAGCAGAAGCAGAATGTTCTCTTGTATATCTGGATAGCCAGAAGCAGCATGTTCTCTTGTATATCTGGATAACCAGAAGCAGAATGTTCTCTTGTATATCTGGATAGCCAGAAGCAGCATGTTCTCTTGTATATCTGGATAACCAGAAGCAGAATGTTTTCTTGTATATCTGGATAACCAGAAGTAGAATGTGTTCTTATTTATCTGTCTAACTATACGTGGCACAGGCTCTTAATTATCCAAATACTTGACTGAAAACATCAAAGACGTCCAAAAAGTAAACTAAAACCATTTTATCTTTAGTACAACAGTGAAACCTTGTTTTATTTTACCAACATTCACCTCACACAGTACAACAACCGCCTCTGAACCAGGTGTGCTCCGTTAGATGTGCCTGTCTTGCTCGGGAACATTCGCTCCTAAGTTAAAGTTGGCTGAGACCCAACGTACATAAACGTAGCCCTAGCTCTCCAAACTCTCGTTTTCTAGTCCATTTGGGAAGTAAAACAGCTGGTATTGGGCCATTGCGACCTTTATCTGCGGTGGTGCGATAGGCGGGGATTCACAGTTGCATGGTTCAGGCTCACGCCCTCTACATTTCAGTGTCAAATATTTTTCCTTTCTTCTCGATTATTTGTCTTCAATCATATTTGATACCTATTATTTTAACGGATTAAAAATACAAGCTATTATATTGGTTAGTTACGGCTATAGCCTCATCTAAATATCATATTCAGTACATTGAAAAATGAAGCCTGTGCACAGAAAGGTCCCCGGTTCGATTCTCATGTCCAAGTGTCATTTTCCAATTTAAAATAATATCAATTATTTTCTTTTTTACTATAATGTGAAAAAACCCATCAAGATTCATTGAAATTGTTTTAATTTATATTACTATGCTCCATTAAGGACAAGCGTAATATAATTCTATAAAAAACTTTATGGCGTCAGCCCATAATCGAGCCATACCAATCAAGCACCCGCCTTCTGTTGAAGAGAAATTTATTTTAATAATTGAATTAAGCTAGATAAGCTATTTATTACTTTACATATTATATATAAAAAATTATTTATTTCTATAATATATAAAATATAAATTGCTAGTTAACGCTACGGAGTTTTTTAATCGAAATTTAAAACATTTGTTTTTATGAAACATATTTATATAAATACAAATAATTTCAAACCATCCTGATGCCTATATTAAACATAAATTAATTAACACATCTAATATATTTATTTTAGGTAAACTTAATTTAATGGCTAAGGATAGAAGGGAAAGCAAGGGTTTCCAAACTTTTTTTGACAGAGCTGCTTCAAAGGTTATTCACCCGAATCAGCGCAGAGATCTAAATGATAAAACACATAATATGTAAAACAATAACGAGTGTATCCAGCTTAGATGCGAACCTAAGCTGCCAATTCAACCCATTGAGAGACTAAAGCCTAATATTTCGTGACTATCAGTGAAGGTTTTAAATTCTTTATCACATTAATATAAAAGTGTTTATAACATTTAATATAGAGGGATTAACCGAAAAATAGCTGTATATTTAGAAAAAGGGACACATGGACAGGTTCGTACTAAGCAACCACTCTAAAGGACAACAAGGATGTAATTTTTATGAACTCAACACGATCACTAACATCAAATTTTCACCTGAAAATTTGTATTTATTTCAAATATCAGGCGTTGTATTTTTATATTTGAGGTATTTAACGGCCACTCTCTGAAATAACTGTTATATCAGCACGCAACTTATAAACTAACTTAAATCTAGGACACGAACAACCATCACTTCTGCAGTTAGCTTATCACGGTTAAAGGGAAAAACCTATATTTCATCGATGATAATTTTTTGGTCATGCTGGGAATCGAATCAGGGACCCTTATCTCAGTAGGCAGACACGCTACTAACTGAGATAAGGTGTCTGACCTTTCTCCCAGTTTTTTTATCCATACAATGCGTGTCGTCATGGCAACCGACGGACTAACATAACCTCGTTTATGCGAGTGGAACATTAATTTGTTCTATATGAGCTATCAGAGTGCTTGGTGGTTACTGGTTCAGGAGAACAGAGGAAGGGAGGAGGCGAAGGAGAGGAGAAATGAAAGTGGAAAGGAGGAACACAACAAGGTTGATCAAGATGTGCGGGGACCGGAAAATAGGAACATGATATCATACGCTTCTGGATCGCAAACGATTTGGATGATTACGTTCAGGACTAGAATTCAATTTTCCACATCGTGTAGCTTTTTTTAAAAACAGCATTATTTTTTTCAACTTAATGAAATAATCGTACACATATATTTCATAAGGTTTGTAAGTGTGAATACGATTCTAATAATCATATTCTGTACGTTTTGTCAAACATTTTAAAAGTGACGTTTTTGATAGCAATACATTCTCGTAAACAGAAATATGATGCTCACTGTAGAATTTATTCTTTAGTTTTTTTTATAATAGCTCACCAATAAATATTATCTATTAATACGAGAGATTACGATCGGGCAGTCGATGATATATAAAAGAATAATATTGCGCATCTGCGCTACATTATTCGTATTCCATTAGTGGAAAGATTAACCCGTACTAATGTACTGTTACCCAAGGAACGCCCGAATGTACTAATCGTACATCCTTTCCATGGAGGGGTTCTTTCCATGCCCAGTAGAAACACTTAAACCTTATCCAAACTCTGGTGACTGTTGGGGTGATTCCCCTTTTGGTAAAATTACCCACGATACCAGCCGGGAATCTAAACTGACACACCTAGGCTCGTAGTGAGTTGCACAGACCACTACACCACGGGGACGGTTACTTATTGCATAATTAAACTCAAAGCTGAAATGGTATCATAGTTCAGATTTGTAAATTCTTTACTCAACTACTGTCGATCTTGGTGGTCTTGATATAAAGTGCTCGTCTCAGCCCGCGATGCTCGTAGGTTCAAACCCAACCGGAGTCAACAGATTTTTCTTGAGTGATAAAAAACCGTGGCACAGCAAAATCTGTAGGTCCTTTCAGCCTCGCTCATAGAAATTCTAGTCAGCTGATATAATGAGTCGGTTCAGCTGTTGCACGTTAGATACCTCAAATAAATAAATATATTTTTATTTTTATTACTAAGAAGTTATGAATGAAATAGTTTAATTTCTTTAAAACAATATATTGTTATCGATTAATTATTTTTTCAGTTGTCTAATCATTACTGTCCTACTAATTAAATTATATTCACATGAAAAATGTAGAGTAAACTTTTACAAGAAGAGGCCTGGATCAGCCTAAATTAATCTTCCAATCTATTTGCTTCTTATGAAACCAAACAGTATGTTAAATGTACCGCCTGCTTTAAGATAATATTTAAAATTAATATTTTTTTAGTTATAACACGTCTAAATACAGTCCAATTTTGAAAGGAATAACCTTATCTGACAGCTAGAAAAGTTACTAGATCTACTTTCCCCATTTTTTTTAGCACTACGTCTTATTACCCATTCGGTTTATACGCCCTCTTAACACATATTCAAACATCGAGTATTGGTGCCCGCAGATGTCAATTTTCATTGATATTATCAATACCTATAAAATAAAACTAATAATGTAGTAACATGTCATTGTTGACATAAAAAAAGTTTCTTTTTACTAAAAGTTTCTTTCTATCAAAACCTACTATAGCCGTCAGTGATATTCGCAAATAGCTTAGCTATAGTATGATTTTAGTAGGAAGAACAGTAGAAGTTATTTACTAAAGTTACTAAAACAATGTTAATATATTCATACATAAAGTCATGTCATCTGCAGATGTTACTTTTGGTAGATATTATCAATACCTATCAAATAACACAAATAATATAAGAAAATGTTATCAATGTTGGCCGCAAAGAAATTTGTTTTGATTTTCTCTACTGTTCTTCCAACCAAAATCAGGGTATAATAGGGTAGGGATAGGGAGAATGGTATTAAGAGCGACTGTACCAGAAGTTTCGTGGAGAAAAAGTGGAAGTCCATCAAGAAGACTACAATGAGAGTCCTTAAATGTCTCAACATGTTTTATTGTGCCATTACATAAAATGACTGCATTTGTCGATAGATGGCCTGGCCAAGTTTTATATACATATATATATATATATAGTACCTATACTTTTTAACTTGAGTTGGGAGTGTAAGTAGCGTGAGTTAAGGGCAATATTTTAGTATTTTTTTGGCCAAAAAAAAATTGCTCCAGTACAAACATAGTATTTAATTTTCTTCCACATGGTGATATCAACAGTTGTTGAATATATGTCATGAGTATAGCGGCATTTGATGATAAACTTTTTTAAACGAAGAGAAAAAGTTGTCATTAAATTCTAGGATACCCTTAAAAGATATTAATGAACTGTTGATATCATCACGTGAAGAAAAATAAACTTTATGTTTCTACTGAAGAAATATTTGATTTTTGGACCAAAAATAATGTTTTGATACGAAAAATGCAAAATTACTGCACTTACCTTGAGTTCCTTGCACTCCCATCTTAAATTTAAAACATAAAATTTTTGCATGAAACGTAATTGAAAATAATATAATTTTACTTTATTCTATATTTTGTATTTACCTCTGTTGGTAAATCTTTGCCTTCAGGTTGGCTAAAAGCAGATTTAGAAATAACAGAGCCCAGATTGAAAATTCGTTTTAGAAACTCAGCAGGTGGTGTCCTTAAAAGTTTGGGATTCACTTCTTTAACCAAATTAAGGTTTTATCATAGTTTTTAGGAAAACAAAATTAAACTCAAGATAATATTACTCAAAATAAAGATATTTGGTATGCCATGCTATTAAATATCACATTAACATTAGGGAGGAGGGAGAGTATTTATCTGTTCCTCTTCTTGAAATATCTCCTCTTCCACCCTTTTATATTCTGTTCCTTTTCTTCTAATATATCCTACTCAACTCTTTGCAATTCTGTTCTCTTTTTCTTGTAGTATCTTCTCTTCCATTCTCTGCCATTCTGTTCCTCTTCTTGTATATCTCCTCTTCCTATGTCTACCATTCTGTTCCTTTTAATGTAATATATCTTCTTCAACTGTCTGCTATTCTGTTCCTCTTATTATGATACTTCCTCCTCAAATGTCTGCCATTCTGTTACTTTTCTTGTAATGTCTCCTCCTTTTACACTGTCTGCTATTATGTTATTCTTCTTGAAATACCTCTACTAACTTATTTATCGTCATCCATTAGCAAATAACAAATTTATGAATTCACAACTTGAGCTAAAAAATACTTTTTACCATCCAAGAAGATTTATAATATTAATAATATGGCATCACCCTCTTCTTTAGACGCATGGTCTAAGGCGCTACTTTCAACATACACTAGACTGCAGAAGACAGGGAGATCAGGGTTCGATCTCTTTCGGATGTACTGTGGGTGGTTTTATCTAAATGATTTTCCACTCCCCTCAACGCAAATGCAGGAACAATTCTTCTAAATTCAACTTTCCTAATCCCAAACACTATAGTGTGATTATAACATAGGCGTATAGCCTGAATGAGTAATAAGACGTGGTGTTAAAAATAATATGGCTCTCAATAAACATCACAGTTAATCAACCATACCTTTATAATTTAACCACAACGTGGTGTCAAACATAATTATTCTCTCTGGGCTTAACAACTCATTTGATTAAAACTTGGAACGTGTCCCCATCAAAAAGAATGACCGAGAAAGTTTTTACCCAGAATACACGACCCCGGCGAAGACCTTGTTAGTAACTCGGACAGAAATGCTCATGTCTGAAATTTTCGCGAGTAGTTAATAGGAAGACGAGTTTTGTTTCGACTCCACCAGTCCATGAATATTCATGAACTCCGCTCTCTGTTCATCAAGTGTTGAACGCTCTCAAACACAATCAAGCTTTTGAGAGTGCGAACCATACTACGATATAATTAGTGGCATTGTCGGAGGGAGGCGGGGTGGGGGTGTAATCAACATCCATACAACTGAATCCGAGGACAGAAAACAAACGCAGATTTAAGGTTCACTACTCGTTTATAAAATATAACACATTTTGGAAGGCAGATAATAGCAAATCATTCTCAATTTCACAAATCATTCTCAATTTCAATTCCTAGTTTAATTTGGTTATAGAATACTATAAGCTATCGAAAAACATATTTCGAAAATCTTGACAACACCTAAATTGGTATCAGAGAAATAGTTATTTTTATTTTAAATTAATAATTCTTAACTTTTCTTATAGTATTTTCATATGTTAAAATGGTATATCTGGTCTCATTTGCACTGTTTTAGAATGAATAGTAGAGAAAATAGCACCAAGGTGCAATAGATGATGTATTGAACATATTATTAATTTGTTGTCTGTATAGCACAAAGGAAATAAATAATTACAGGAGATTATAACTATCCAGCGCTCTCTTTTTCCAATGTGATATCTATTCAGACAATTAATATTATCACTTCTCCCAAACGCAGCTAAATCTTTATAGAACAACCTTAATGCGCGTTTAACAAAGGACAGAATAATCATACGAATAAAATAAAATATATATTTGTGTGTTAATTTTGTAAATTCTGAAACAATGAACTTTGCATAAGTACTTATGGAAACCTGATGGGGGTCACCTAAAGTACTTTTTTAGTTTTATCCTATATTTTCAAAGCCTAATGCCCTTAGCCACTTGACTGGTATGAGTAGTTACAAAACCAATAATGCTTGAGCTGAAACATTTTATAATTATCTAAGAAAATTAAAGTTGTGCACCTCAAGATTATTTTGTTTGCGAGTTTGAAGCAATAGACCCATTCGACAGTTTATATCAGTTGGTAGCGTGTCCGTCTACTGATCTAAAGGTCACGGGTTCGATTCCTTGTGACGTTGCAGAAAATTTAATCATCGGAGATATGTTGGTTTACACTTTTTCAATGTTAAATTAACGACCGGAGACTGGATGTTGCGCCTGCCCCAGTCTTAAGTTAGATTATAAGGCAATGAAGCTATATTACAAGCCTAGCAGGCCGGTAGTGGAAAAATATATACCTTGAATAAAAAAACTGACTCAAGCCACAGGCTGCAAACATTAATGGATGTAAAGTAAAGTAAAAGCATTAAACCCCTCGAACACCATCAAAAACTAAGAAAAAAACAATATTAAACTTGACATGAACTTAATTAAGTTAACCCTTAGGTGTGCATCTCTTGCGTATTTATTTTGAGCAATAATTTTACCGGTTATTAGAAGTGTGAAACGTGCTCTCTTACCTTACATAGTGAAATAATTTTTAGCGTGTTTAAAAACAAGGTGCTTAACAAGATAGTTTGTACAAAAAGGGATTAAGATAGTGGGTAGTGGAAGAGGTTATATAATTATGAATGGCATATTTTGTACTCATCATAAGACATGGTCAGGATAATCAAGTCTCGTAGATTACGATGGGCAGGACATGCAGCATGAATGTGATAATCTAGAACCGTGTTCAGGGTATTGACTGCCTAACCCAATGGGAAGATACCATTGGGAAGACCTAGACGCAGATGGGAGGATAACATTAGAATGGACCTGAAAGTAATAGGGTGTAACGAGGTGGACTGGATAGAACTAGCTCAAGATAGGGATAAGGTGTAATGAGGTGGACTGGATGTAACTAGGTAAAGGTAGGGATAGAGTGAAATGAGGTGGACTGGATAGAACAAGGTCAAGTTAGGGATAGGGTGTAATGAGGACTGGATAGATCTAGCTCAATATAGAGATAAGGTATAATGAGGTGGACTGGATGTAACTAGATCAAGGTAGGGATAAAGTGAAATGAGGTAGACTGGATGTAACTAGGTCAAGGTAGGGATAAAGTGAAATGAGGTGGACTGGATAGAACTAGCTCAATATAGAGATAAGGTGTAATGAGGTAGACTGGATGTAACTAGATCAAGGTAGGGATAAAGTGAAATGAGGTGGACTGGATATAGCTAGCTCAAGATAAGGATGAGTGTACTGTAATGAGGTGGACTAGATAGAACTAGATCCAGATAGGGATACTTGGGGTACTTTTGTAAGTGCAGCAATGAACTTTAGAGTTCCTAATGCCATAAAATAATTTATATATGTGTCAAGATAAACGCCTTAAGCCACATGGACAATAGTGTGGGTGGCTCCAAAAACAAGAAATATAGGAAGTGAAAAATGGGCATATTAACTTAGTCAAACCTTAAGCTGTGCCCTTTAGGCGTATTTTCTAAAACAACATATTGTGAACATTATGTCTGAAATCACCGGTGTGGGTAATTCTAAACCTAATAAAACTATAAAGATGTAACTTGGCATATGTACTTTAAGGAAACTTTAAGGTATGCACCTCAGGTATATTTTTCAAATATTCTACATTTATTGTGAACGTGACCTCTTAGACTGCATGACCACTAATTTATTTAGCTTAAAAACAAAACAAAAAACATACACAATAACACAGAAACCTGGAACTTGTTGGTATAACCATATATTCTAAAGGTAATCTTAGTTTGTGCAGTTATGGATAGTGCTAGCCTGACTCCTTAGACCACGTGAACACTGTTGCATATAGCAAGAAATCTAGAAATAAGAAACACGACATTGGTATTTTAGACTGAGGATATTTTTTGAACTATTACACAAAATAAGTTCCTAAATACTTGGATCACGGCTATCACCAGTTGGTGCTGTGAATAAAGTATTCAATAACTGACCACTGTCAGTATGTACTGTTGATTTATTATTGATGTTTTTTTCTCATAATTTATCACCAAAAAGAAATCTTAGCCTTATATCCAAATAAATGTCATAAGATGTTACCCCGGCAACGCCTGGTACTTGATAGTTTGCATACCTATAGACTAATTTGTTATAGGAATTCATTGTTGAGAAGATTCTGTTTGTATTATAGACTATTGTTACCTAGTAATTCTAATTTAATAAAATAATAGTGTTCGTACAATCGTGCACTTGAATAAAATAATTAGATAAATTTAGCTAACTGGCGAAACTATATTTAACATTTTCTGTCTTACTAGTAAACTATAAAAGGATCCTCTGATTATCAAGATGGCGTTACCTCAGATACAAAAACCGGTACCAGATTTCAGCTGCATCGGTGTCGTGGACGGCCAGTTCAAAGAAATCAATCTTTCCGACTATAAAGGGAAATACTTGGTTCTCTTTTTCTACCCGCTAGATTTTACCTTCGTGTGCCCCACGGAAATCATAGCTTTTTCGGATCGAGCTGAAGACTTCCGTAAGATCGGGTGCGAGTTGGTAGCGTCCTCCTGCGATAGCCACTTCAGTCACTACGCCTGGATAAACATGCCCAGGGCGAACGGAGGTTTAGGGGACATAAATATACCTATTCTAGGAGATAAATCGACAAAGATTGCCAGAGATTACGGAATCTACAATGAAGAGACCGGTGCACCGTTCAGAGGATTGTTTATCATTGACGGGAATCAAATATTGAGACAGATTACCGTGAATGATCTTCCTGTTGGACGCTCCGTTGACGAAGTGTTCCGACTGGTCCAAGCCTTCAAATATACGGACGAGTATGGGGAAGTTTGTCCGGTGAACTGGACATCCGGTCGTAACACGATAGTACCAAGCCCTGAGGAAAGTCAAAAGTTCTTCGAAAACGAATACAAAGAGTAGAACGTATATTAAAATCAAAGCAACAACCTTGATTTGTCATGGCTTTCTCGAGAATTATATAAATTCAGAAAAAAAATGTTCATATCAAAACATGAAATTAAATAATTTGTCTTTGTTAGTTATTTATATTAACAACTTCTATAAATTATATCTCAAATATAGAATTAGATATTAGCATTATGTGTTGTTTGTATATTTAATACTTAATAAAATTTTACTGAATTCAGAATTGGATATTAAATATTAAAATGAAAACCAGGACATGTATTAACATCTATTTTATTTATTTATTTGAGGTATTTAATGTGCACTTTCTGAACCGATTAATTATATCAGCATACGAAAATTTCTATGAGCGAAAACTAAAGGGCCTTCCAATTTTGCTGGGAAAGTTATTTTCACATACCTTCTAGGGTGCTTTTACATGCCACAATCGACGGCTTTACTTCCCCTCCGAAGGAAGATGTGCTAAGGATTTCTATCACTCAAGAAAAATCAAATCGACCCCACCTGTGCTTGAACCCACAAATGTATTTACAGATATTATTAGCAATGTGGAATTGATTAAAATGAAAGTATGCTTATTTGCTTTTTATTGACATTCGAACTTTTATAAAGTATTGTTAATTTTATTGAATTATTCCATTGGAAAATAAAGTTGCAAATTCATAATTTTTCTCTGGGCTTAGGCCTATTCCATTAGTAAAAATACACAACAGTACGTCTTTTAACCACGCCTATACAATGGGTTTCACTTTAAAAGTAAGAGCTATAAACATAGTTTTTCCTTTTGAATTAGTATGAACACTAATTTGAAATGGGGTAAGTTTTCACCGCATAGTTACAGATGTTTTATTATTATTATTATTATTAATTACTATTATGGCAATTTAATTATGGTTTGAAAATTGATATCAATGAGTCACTGAAAAAGTTATGCTTTTCTTTATCTAGTTATCAAACTATTTCTTGAACCTATTAGCACAAGCTTCATAACTTTAAAAAATTCTGAATAAAGGCTTGTAATAAATTATTCGATAATGGTTGTATAGGTGAGCTATCAACTCAAAATAAAATATGTATGCATAACTGACCAGGATGGTGCAAATTCCGAGTTGCAGTGTGAATGGCTGTTTTTGATTATTGTCAGCTTTCACCAGCTGTTTGAACACTTTAATCTGCAGTTAACTAAACTCGACAATTTTGTTTGTTCACGCATAATATTTTCCTCGCTTTCTCTCTGGGGTTGTGTGCAGAGGATTAGCACAAAAAAGGCTCTCTTGTGTTAGTTAGAAAAAAAAAGTTGGTTGAAACCCCTAGGAAGTTTATTTGAGGCCTTGTCTTAGAGTATATAATATAGTTGTGCTTACATTTAAGTTGCAAACAACGTTTAAATTTATCGGAAAGTATGAGAGTGTTTCTTGGTTCATTATAATCAGGAAAATTTGGGCACAAATACCTGTAGTTAATACTGTATCTATACTGTGGCTATTACTATAGCTTATACTGAAGCTATGACTGGATTCTGCTGTAGTTAGTAGATTTACTTTTTTAATAATACTGTAGCTTGTTGTTAAATATTACACAGTTATACTAAGCATGGTGTCAGGACGATTATAGTGTAGAGCTTATTACTAAATACGATAAAATTGTTTATACAAATATTTATCTTGCTATGCACCTTAATACTCGTCCATGGTCTAAGATGTCATTCTCGAAATAGACTGAACTGCCAATGACTGGGAGATCGGGGTTCAAATTATGGTCGTGTGTATTGAGGGTGGGTTTTTCCTCAATTATTTTTCACTCTACCTCCACGCAAATGCAAGTACACTTCCGCTAAATTCAAACTTTATCTTCCCTAGCACATTAGTATGATTAGGCATATGCTAATTGTCGGAACGGGTAGTAAGACGAGGTGATAAAAAAAAACTGACAGGATAGTCAGGAGAAACCCAGAATTCAGAGGAAATCTGGCCTACCCTCATTTGCGTGGAGAGAGAGAGTGATAAACTATTAATGAAAAATTATCATCAGTAGATCTATATCGAAACCCGATCACCCTGTCACTGGGAAACCAGACAAAATGAGCCCTACATTTAGTATGTATTCCCACTGTTGCAGATATCAACAGAATAAAATTAACAACTTGTTTGTGTGAGAATATATATTTCAAAATAATAAGCTTTTATTTTTTATGTTTATCATTAATGTAGTCCTTCGGTAATTTTTGGGTCATCCTGTAGATTTATGTCCAGGTAGTTTGTCCACTCCAGACGGCTTGCCTTGCAGCACATCTCACCCGAAACTTGGCAGTGGGTCAGTGGGAATCCCCAATTCACCAGGGTCTGGCTCATGCAGTATTACCAACCACACCACGATCAGAACGTAAATTATTAAACTACCACTTCCAAGATGGGGGCAAAGTACTTCTATTCCCAGCTGACTTCCCTTACAAGATATTTATAATATTCAACACAGGGTTGATTGCAGGCAAAGCCGCCATATTTTAAAGAGGAACATCGACTTGCATTCACATAAATACGTTAGAAACCCGTTTATCCGAATCGTGACTATTCGAAATTACGGTTTATCTGGTATAATTTTTCGAATAGAATTGACAAATGATTGTATTAGAATTAATTAAAAATCTCTTATTACAATAATTTCCAAAAAATTACACTACTGGAGCGCTACCGTTGATGTTAAAAGGTACAATTTTAAACGTCTCCGTATTTTAAAATGGTGGTAGTCGTCTGTTGATCTTATTCTGTATTTGTTTGCAACAAAATTTCACATATTATTTCACATATTGTCTTCTTCTTATTGAAAATACAGCCCGAACGTTGCTTTGATGTAATTTCTATCCATCCAGAGCTGGACATTCACTCAAACCTTCAGCTAGCTATTGCTGCCTGTACCATCTGGTAGAAATACCATGTACTAAGGGATTTCAGGAAGTGTTGTGGCTTCCCGTTGTCTTACACACTGTTTTACTATGAGCGAGAGTGAAAGAGCCTACCAATTTTGCTGAAAAATAATTTTCACATACCTTCCAGGGTTCTTTTACATACCACAATCGACATGGGACCGACGGCTTTACTTCCCCTCTAAAGGAAGTTGTGCTACGGATTTTTGCCGTTAAAAGGAAATCCATCAACCTCAGCTGGGTTTGAACCCAAGAACATCGGGTCCTGAGACGAGAACTTTACCCCAAGACCACCAAGATTGACCCTTATATCGTATCGTACTGTAAATAAATGTCCATATGTCCATTTTTTTTTACACCTCTAACAGTGAAATAATCTTAGAATGATGTATTTTTTGGAATTTAGATTATCTGGAATGTATCTGTTCCTATCAAATTCGTATCAGAGAGTTTATAGTGTAGGTTATTTTATTTAATGTATAATATTTCATGAATGGTCACAGTATTGTATAAACTATGTCGATGATTACGTATAACAAACATAAACTTTGTCTAGTCTGGTTTGTCGGCTACAAGAAGTTTTTTTTATCTCGTGTGAATGAACTGGGTGTGTCCTCCCCTAACATATTTATGACTTACCCTCCATACATTTTATCTAAATTTTAAATTTCTGGTTCCTGTCTTGTTAGTGTAGTTAAATGCGAATGAAACGTATGGATGGGTATATAACTTATTCATAAAATTGTAGCCTTTAGTTATGGAATCAGTCCGACACCTTAGCTCAATTTGTACCGTTTCTGTTTACTGAGATAAAGGTCCCGGGTTCCATTCCCATCATGGCCGAAATATATGTCATTGGTGACATGTGGGTTTACCCTTTCACAGTGATGAATTAATGGCAGGGGGCTGGATGTTGTGCCTACACTAGTCTTAAGTAAGATTATAAGACATCTGAAACTACGACAGGCCTAGCTAGCATGCTGGTAGTGGAAAATATATGGCTTGAATAAAAAACTGACCCAGGCCACAGGATGGAAACAGTAATGGATGTAAACAATAAAGTTATGGAATCAGAATTATTTACTCATGTCGAAATTTCGTAAATTTGTTGTCAGAAAATTTATAACATTCTACCAATTGCTACTTTAAATAAAATACTACCCCCTTTGTTGGCTGGGTTGTCTGAGTTATCACTCTCGTAATAGACTGGACAGTTGATAACGAGGAGATCAGGGTTCGAATCCCAGTCAGGTGTACTGCTAGCCTTCTTCATTCCTAACATATTCTCATAATTGTATATATGCATATATCTGAAACGGTTAATAAGACGTGATTCTAAAAAAGTATTCCGTGAAAAGTTTGAAACAAATTAATTTGCGTTGATAAAAAAATGTTAATACTTCATTTGTTATTCTATAGCCGCGTAAAACAAATGAGAACACTAAGAAAAGATTTAATTATGTTAAGAGTAGCTAAGAAACTTTTTTTTTAATAGCAGCAAAATGGGTCGTTAAGGCTAGGGCACGTAGTTCCACGTTAGTTATTAACAAAACTTGACGCATGAATTAAAACATCCTGTGTAGTTTAAGCGCTCATTCTCAGTCGTGCAATTAGTTTAAAACTTTATGTAATGAAGTAAGTTTCAAGACGTTAAACAACGCCCAGATGTCTGTATCCAACACAAATAAGATCCATAGCAAGTTTACGATGGAATATTACTTTGAGGGGGGGGGATACAACAAACAGTTTAAAATTACTCTCTAGACAGTAATGATATCAGGCATATTAAATATTACCATTATATTTATACATAAAACTTAAGTTTTGATATTACATACTAAAATAATTCTTTTAAATAATTAATTCACCCAAAATTCTAAATGCTTAGGAAGAGAAGGGCCAAATAATATGGTAGATTATACAATATACCTACTTTACATATTAAGACTGTACCAATTTATCTTAAACTTGAATACAAAGTTGGATGCAAGGGTAGTATGACAGACTCTGATCTACAATGGATATCATCACTGAGGGATGTGCATGGTTACTATTGAAAAACGCAGTTTTCTCTTTTTTCGGTGGCCAATCTCCCCTCAAGTATAATACAAGTTTCGCAACACTGGTTAGTCGAGGTTGTCAGTAGCTCCTTCTTACCTCAGCACACCACCTTCCGACATAACTGAGAACAAGGAGATTTGTCAACAGTTAACTGAGACAGAGAGCGATAATAAAACTTTTCTCCATAAAGATTTACAGTTCCCTCAGCAATGATATTGGGTGAGGTAGAAAGAGTTATGACACGGCCTTTTGGACTGAAAATAGTTTTATACAATACGAAGCTACTTAACATTAATTCTTATCATCTTACTAACACTTGAGGCGTTTTACGGCCAATATTTGTATCAACGTGTACAACTTAAAAATTACCCTTTCTTCAATGAAAAACTCTTTTGTAGGAGAAATATTAAAATTTATATTTGATTTATATTTGTGTAGGGAGATATTAATTGAGATATACTCATACATATTAATTATGGTAATAACAAATATATTAAAACCCACATCAGTGGTTAGTTGATAAGCTTAACGCATCATTCTTGTGTTGCACTGGAGTGTCAGTGATTAGATGGTTAGGGTTGCATCCCAGTCAGATGCACACAGGGTTGTTTTCCTAAATGGTTTTCCGCTCTCCCTACACGCTAATGATAGCACATTTCCTTTAAAACTTTACCTTCCTCATCCCTGCTCTATTAGCGTAATTTACCACGAGGTATTTTATTTTTATTTTTAGCTTCGCATCTTATTATCCGCTCGGGTTATACTCTTATGTACTAATTACGATAATGGTTCTAGGGATGAGGAAGGCTATAGTTAGAGGACGTGTAAATTTGCGTGGAGGGAGAGTGAAAAACAATTTTGGAGAAAACACCATCAGCACACCAAACTGAGATTCAAACTTTGATTTATCTGTAATCAGCAGTATAGTCTACTACGATATTAGCGCCTTAGACTATGCAGCCACCAAAGCAGGTTATTTTGTTAGTCTTAATGGAAGTATTTGCAAAGCAAGTGGTAAAATAAATTAGTTTATTTTCAGAGGGCAATAAGTTTTATTTTGGCACTTTATAACCCAATCAGGATTCGAGCACAGATCTTCCTGTCATCGGCAGTCTTATCCAACATGAGAGTGACGCCTAAGATCATGCGGCCACCGAAGCAGGTAATAAGTATTTAAAATATTAATCCATCTTATCAACCATCTTATACGATTAATATCTTAAACACATATATAATTCACAACAATATTCTTTAATTGACTGTAGCAAGGTAAACAATATAGAACTAACATATTATAGATATTCGAATGATGAAATGAAATTATTTTACAGCGATACTAAATTGCATAAGATTTATAGATCGGTGACAGTAAGTTTTAAATATTTAAACTTGCACAACATAATAGAAAATAAGTAATATTATGTTCTACTCGACGTTCTTCAAAGAAAGTAGATTTGGAAAATGGATCCTGAACAGAGATTCAATACCTTTGGTTGGACAATCATAGAGGCGTGTAGTATCATGGGGTATCATGGGTGAAAATAAGAAAGTTGTTTCTTGGATAGCTCAGTTAATTGCACAATTACTCTTTAAGCCGAAGTTATACAATTCTAACGCCGATACAGTTACGCCTTTTGATTAAATCTAACAAAATCATGAAGAGCTTTCCAACTGAACTAATAGTCAACTATGTATTCGTTCAAAGATTTTTTCCAGTTTCTCGAATATAAACTTTCCCTCTTAAACTTTAATGAAATGCAAACAGTTATTTTCTCACTTCCAAATTTACTGCTATGTACGAACTCATTAAAATATGCTATTTTTAGATAGGTCTCAAATAAAGTTTAAAAGTTGAAATTAAATACAGGCTATTTGTTTTTACTCTCAACAGGCGTAGTCAATTAGAACGACATGCTATAAATTCTAACTTAATTTATCTCACTCCTTTTTCAAAGCGTTACAAAAAAATTATTAATCTCTTAATACCTGGTTATAATTAATTCAAAAACACTTTTCTATACAACTATATGCTTTGTTAATAATAGATTTAAACAATAACTTGAATAATTTTTCAAGTTTTTGGAATTTACTTTAAAGCAATGGTAAAAATTCCGAATGGGGTAGAGGTGTGCAAAGCTTTGAAATTTTGATTTGACTTAGAGAAGATATATCAGCTTTGACTTCGCTTGGAAAAAAAAATCCCGGCTTCGACAGTTACGAAGCTTCGTCATTAATATATTGAAAACTAAAATACTTATTTTATGGTCAATTATTGCCATTCTGAGATGATATATACATTACAAATTAATATTTATGTGGTAAAAATATGAATTAATTGAATTGGGAGCTGTAATAGTAACTTGATTTACCAGAATAAAACTAAATCTTACAAACACTTGTGAAAAACAGAAGTTGAAAGTAATTTTAGTGCATAAAGGTATATAAATAACTACACTTTAAAATTTTTTTAAAAGCATAAAACCATCCACAAAAAATATTCGAACTTCGATTCAGCTTCGAGAATATTTCAGATATTGGTTTCGAGTTCACTACATATTGAAAAAATGCATTTGGCACTCCCCCGCTATTGGGTAATATTCATGGAGCTATTATATATACGGAGAGGACATCCCTATGCTGTAGCGTTGCGATAAAGTGAAGTTAGCCACGGCCCCCTCACGGAGTGACGGATCAAGCCACTGTACGTCATAGTATGGCAACTGGTCGCCGCTTTAACATGGGAAGCATAGAAAAAAAAAGGGACCCGCGCTCACTTGAACTAGAATACAGCCCGATTGAGAGCATTTAGATGCTTTATGTAAGTAGAGTATACATTTTGAATAAATTTGAGTTATTTTTATGTAAAAAACATAAAAGATTACTTTGTATTTCGGGTAATAACAAGCATCTTAAAATGCAAACTAACCGAAAATATAGATTGTTGTTGCTAATATTAATAAATTAGTTTAAAATTACAGTATGTTTAAGCTAAAATTTATATATTATAATAATTTTTTAGTATTGTAGTCTTTTTACTTTCTCGCTATCTTACAGGTAAAGTATTGTGATCGTAAAAAAAATCTATCTCGAGATTTTGATGAATGTTGACGTTTCATGATCCCCCGAATCCAAAAAAGTGGTTTTGGAATTTTCGACCGTCTGTCTGTCTGTCTGTACATCGGAATAGAGCCTAAACTATTTTACCGATCTGGCTAAAACTCGGTATCTAGGGTTTTTATAAGATTGTCCCAAGGTTTTTTTTTGAATTGGATATCCAACCCTAAAATTAAGGGTAGTTTACTGAAGGGCAAAAAGAGGATAATCGATCTATACAAAATCGGCTGTAACGATTTTGATTAGAATTCGTATATAGTCGTCAATTAAGACTATAAATAAAATGGATATTTTCATTTTTCCATGAAAATGGATTTAGGGTACTTTACGTAAGCGGAAATTTCCGTATCTTCGTAACTATTTGAGATACTAAATAACTTATCATTGCAAAATTGTAGTACTATTAAAAATAAAAAAACTTTTATGCAAAATATATTTTTATAAAACCAATAGTTTCCGAGATATTTGCACTATATTAAAATCATTTTGTGTGATTTAGTTGTAAAGAGATACTACTTAATCTTTAACGCAATAATTCTCCAATGCCATAGAGTAATTGAATACAAGTAAGTCTCTTAAAATGTTTGTTATTTTTCCTTAAACCTCTTAGGAGAAATGTTTGTACAACAATGATCTATTTCCTTCATTTTAGATTCAATAGTCAATAAATACATTTTTATTGTTTTTTTATATAAATGAGGAATTTAATGCAATGCGATGATATAAAGATGTGAAGCACCTAATGAAATGTCGAAAATTTTAACCGGAAGTCGAAATTTTAATACGAAGTGTTGACTATTGTGGACCCAATATCGATCTTTTTTATTGGCCCAAACATACAAATGAGGGCATTAATTCTTTAAAAATAAAATTATAAAATTAGATGGCAAAAATAATTGAAACTTAACTGTTTCTTATTCGCTGTTCTTTAGTATTTCCATGATAACCTTGTTTAACAGTTCAAAAAGTTACTAGAACTACTTTCATGTAGTTATACCCCAATTCACGAGTAAGGCACCTGTCACTCTTGATTGATGATGTGAAATTCTAGAGAGGTAAATGACTACTCTACGCTACGCTCAGCCAATTCATGACACATGCCCGTAGTCTAGACTATAAATGTTCATCAAGTTTGGACAAACCCCTCACCCTTTCCGTCTCAATACGACTCCTAGTTCTCCTATAACCTCAACCATTTATCACATAAAGCATCTCCTCAGCCCTTAATACCCGAGCCAATCACAAAAAAGTCTATACAATTCTCTCCCGCATCAATTCCTTACTAAAACTCCTAGATTTCCATCAAGTTTGCTTGAGGATATAAAAACTGGTTTAAGGGAACCACCTATTTGAAGGAAAATCTCCTCACAATGAAGTATTTATTATGAAAATAACAGCTCTGAAGCTTTAAAATAAATAAATATACCCTCAATTATATTTAAAAAAATTGTTGTGTGACAGTTAAAAATTATTTTAATTGATCTAGAAAGACTATCGTTTATATTTATAGTCATTTACTTTGATCTCAGAACTACGACATTTCACAGGAAATGTTAGAATTTCATATTTTCTTTTTAAATAATCAAATTTATATCTAAGAATTTTAATTGTCTGGAAAATTGTAGAAACTTTTCAGCTCCAATTTGGCGTGAACCAAATTTTGAAATAACAAACCCCTTCTTAAATATTTCGGGAATATTTTGACGTCTGTAATACATCTCAGCGTATTAGAAATAACCCCCAATAATATATTGTTCGACCTTTCTAGAACATCAGATTCAAATCAAACGCTTCATAATAGAAAACTCATGATGTTTACATATTATTTTGTTGTAAGGTATTATATCAACAATGATTTAACAAGTGCATTAATGAACCCACTCCAGTGGCCACATCAACAAAGGTGTCAGTCTCACTTGTCTGGTTTGCAATTAGTGGGTTATCGGGTTATACAGTGAAGAGGTATTCCTATTTGAACTTGCGGTTGCAATTCCTCTGAATTTTATCTTCCCAAATCACCAAACTTATCTAATTCGTGTAGACATGTGGCTATCCTGAATGTATAGTTACATGGGGGGTTAATGATGATGATAGCAATAATAATAATAATAAGTTAGAGTTAAATAAACGCCAAGGTGTTCAAATGGTAAGTTTGACTCTAGTTTGACAAGTCTGTGCCCGAGATCAAATTAATATCGGCTGATTACACTAGTGGTATTTTTTTTTCATTAAAGTTGTTTTACTCTTTTTGTCCGGATTCACTTTATATATTACTAACCACCCTTCTCATTTATATTCCATTTGATTAAGTATTTAATCTCTCTTATGTAGAACAAACTATGTAAAACACTAACACAACCAGAAACACACTTTTTTCAGTGCGGAATAAAACTTACTTTTATCTATCTAATCAATTATAATAATTAATATTTAATACAGATGTATTTTTCTTTTAACAGCATCAACAATAAGAATAATTTCGTATTGAAAGAGGTTCCTTGAATGTAAGATATTTAACATTAACCTTTTATCTCAATATATTATTCAGAGCATAAACCTAGGCATCATAAAAATCGGAAAACCATTTCAATATTTTACACGCATCATTTAGCTATCGTTAGATAAGTCTGAATTGACTTGTTTTTTTAAACTTTACGTGTCTTGTTTTATTTATCTTACGAAATATTGGTGTGTCTTAAAACACTAAATAATAAAAATAATACTAGGTATAATAATTTAAATTTAGAGTAGGCAAACCAAAGTTTACAAATATTTCTTTACTATGATATAATAAGAACAATAATTGTAACAAGTAATATACTAATATTTTTTCATTTAATTTTTTTGTAGTATTTAACGTGCATGTTCTGAACAGTTTGATTATATCAGCACCCGAGAATTTCTATGAACGAGAATGATAGGGCTTACAAATTTTGCCGGGAAAGGTATTTTCTCATACCTTCTAAGAGTTATTTTACATTTCACAATCCCCTCCGAAGAAAGTTATGCAACGGATTTTTATCTCTCAATAAAAATCCGTCGACCCCGGCTGGGTTTAAACCCAAGAACATCGGGTCCTGAGGCGAGCACTCTACCCCAATACCATTGAGGTCGATAATATATTAGGAATGTTAGAACAATACTACTTACCTATTTGACGGATGTGCTGTACATGTTGTTTATTCTGAAAGATAATAAGTAAGCTTACTTTAAAAGTTTCCACTATGGCGTTGCTTATAACTACCGCACTTATCTTTTCTTTGACCCCCTAACAACACACCTTAAGACGGTCACCTCGTTCAGCGAGAAGGTAACAATCACTGTAAGGTCACACGGTCTGTATAATTTTCTGGAACAATTTCTCTTTTCTGTATAAGCTTATGCTTCCTTTCGCCCTTCAACTACAACCACCCTTTGTAATGTCAATAAGAAAGAGGGAAAAGAAAACTATGAAACTTTTTATTTCAAGGTAAAGACAAGAGCTCACTGCTAGTTCTCAAATATCTTAAAGTTTGATGTTGTGAGCCTATCAAAAAATTACTGTATTTGTTAGATAAAGGCTAAATCTAAAGCTTTTTATTTCTCATCAAGACTAGTCTCATAGCTCCACAAATATGATTTAAAAAAAAAGTATAAAATGAACTAATGTCACTAAAAATTTAGGGCTGCTAAAGAAAAAGAGCCCTGTTAGAATATTTTGACTTTATTTTTGAATGAACCATATGTTCATACAATGCATCGTAGAATT
The DNA here is from genome assembly GCA_902155825.1 of Timema genevievae. Taxonomy (NCBI): domain Eukaryota; kingdom Metazoa; phylum Arthropoda; class Insecta; order Phasmatodea; family Timematidae; genus Timema; species Timema genevievae. The sequence continues at coordinate 35,752 of CABFWO010003154.1, read as the reverse complement.
AAATATTGCGTTATGAGCTGAACGCCTGCGCGGCGATTTCTCGTTTACCTAGGCGAACCCCCTTAACCAGGCCGCCAAACATTCTACACTGTTAGCCACGACCAATTTAGTATAGTAGCAACCAAATGAAGAACCATTATTAGTCCAAGGGTTTGTTACCCCCAGCCTAATGGGTCAGGACGTATTCATGACACGTGTAAACCAATCCAGCTCACTGTCTGCGGGACACCCATTTCCCGCTCAATTTCCTATCATACCATCTATGACAGTGTTATTCAAACTATGGTGCGCGTCACCCATAGATACATCCTGTTTAACTTCCCACCTTGACGGAATCCACTATGACCTTATCTTATAAGGCGCATCATAGTGGAGACAAACAAGGTAAGTTTGATACTTTTCACGGTTAAATAAGTGTACGTGATATCATCTGAAGATGTGCATTAACAATTAACGTTGACAACAATAAAAACTAAATACAGAAATCGCATGAATTCAGAACTATGTCTCATACTCTCACTAAACAACATTCGTACACGTCTATAACTGATATCTTAGAAAAAAAATCCCTGACTAGACATATTCAAAATACTAGCATATAGTTTTATTATTTCTATTAAATATGGATGCAATAATATTCATGTATTTAGTGCCTTCATGTAAGATAGGATATTGTTAGGTGTGGTATAATTGCAAAATATTTTGTTAGTACAAAGTTTAGAAACAAATTTAATGGAGAATTCCAGCAAAAAAAAAAGGTATAATATCAAATTATCTATGACATATGAAACGTATATGGAATAGGGGTTGTATTAAGTATTCAGCAACAGGTACTAGCACTAGGTGCGTAAGTTAAGCACTAAATCGAGCAGTTTTCTAAGATAAATATTGTTTTTAAGTACATAGATCCAAGAAGTGAGGTAAAATCCTTCAGACTTTCTACTTTCGGTACATCAATTACAAACCAAGTGGTGTTTGTCAACAATTTATAAGTTAATTTGGCGAGATTAAAGTAGTTTAATTTTGAATAGCTTATGATTTGAAATTAAGTATGGTATTTATCTTGTTTTACATATGTAAGTCCAAGATTAATATTTAACACTTCTTGAATTAATTATTTAGTCATTTATTAACATAAAGATATATAATTATATATAAAGGTTGTTCCAAAGCTCATATATAGTACGTATATGCATATTTTATTCTAACTAGGTCAATAACTCACGCCTTACTAAGTAAACTGAACTAATTTAAATTAATTTTTAATATTTTGGTAGGGATTATAATAAATAATATAAATGTTATCAACTAAAATATCGTAATGGTAACTTTTCTTCAATTTTAATTTGTCAATAGTATTAACTTGTTAAGTAAACTTACTAAAATACAACCAGCCAGGGTCTGCATGTTCTTTTTTTTTTACTGTGTGGGTTATTCACATAAATAGTCCCAATTTAATGGGAAGGCCTTTAAGTAGAAACAAACATATTTATTTACGGTCAAAATTGATTACATGTTACTAGTTATTATTGTTATTTTGTAGTTATTGATTATATTAATCAAACGTGACAGCTGCAGAGCCCATGACTATGAATAAGCAAAAGTGATTTTTTTTAAGCTCCACGTATTATTTGTCATTCGAGCTATAAGCCCATGTACTTGTTACGCTAATGTATTAGGAAAGAAGAAGGTTTAATTAAGAGGAAGTGTATCTTAATTTTCTTGGAAGGAGAATAGAAAACAATTTAGGAAAAACCACCCTCAGTGTACTCAACTGGAAATCAAATCTCAATCTTCCCATCATCGGTAGTCTGGAATATTACGAGAGTACGTGAACTGGATCTAGCAACTTTTTCTATCTGTCAGTTAAGGCTTTTTTTTTTAATGGAAACTCGCTCTGATCGTTGTGGGCTCCGCCCCCAAACCCCCAGTGAGTGTAAACTAATGTAATTCCAGCGTTGTTTTGAACGTTGATTTATTTTTACAATTTTATGATTCTAGCTGTCCCATAAGTGTGTCAGAAAATTAAAAAATGTGTGGAAAATGTGCAAAATTTATCTAAAATAAAAAAAAATCTATCAATCCGTTTTTGATAGGTCTTACCATTTAGCCACAAGAGGCCTCCAAAGAAAGGTCCGCACCGACTAAGTTGCTCCATCATTTTGAAATTTTTTATGGGGTTAAATTTTTTTTTTAAAGTTTTTGGAATTTTCCCATCGGTTACAGGCTAGAAGCTATAAAGTTTACCAAATTTCAAGTTTTTAGCTCATCTGAAAGTGGGTAAACATTAATGTCAGTGAGTGAGTCAGCCATGTGGCTTTATAGTATATTGATTAGATTGTAGGTAATCACCTAAGATAAACACATGAATTGCAAAGCTACTACACTCGTCCTGTTAAAACCTTCCCCATGCTAGATACACGCCAAGATATGATAAAACCATATTCTATATTCTAGAGGGTGAGAAATTGTGAAAGGCGATAGCTACTGAGAAATATCCAGTAGTAAGGCGGGAGCAGGTGGGCAATGCCCCGGAACCAATAATAAACGGCGACAGCGGCCAAGTTATTTCCCAATACAGAGCCCTGGGGAACTCCCTCCGGCGGAAAGCTCGATAAGTTCTCGTAATAATCGTGAACAGGGTTGAACAAACAATGGGCCTCAGATGGGCCACTGAAAGGTGGGTAAGTTTTTGATATTATTATTTTTATGACATGCTGCTTTAATTTTCTTCACCACGTTTCCGTCCGGATTGCACGTTTATGAACAATTTAAGCTAATATTTTAGGGATGAGTAAGGTTAAATTTAGAGGAAGTTTGCCCTCATTAACAGGGAGAGAGGGAAGGGAAAACCTTTTAATAAAAAAATTACCTGCAGTACCGGGATTCTAGCACCGATCTCCCTGTCATCGTTGGTTCAATTTATTGCTAGAAAGTTACGCCTTGGACTATTCAGTCATCGACCACGTCATAGTAACTGTTCGGATTATATGCATATATTAATAATTAATGATGCCTAGATTGTTGAGATTTTACTGTATTTTTATAACACAAACATTGATGAACATTTTATTTTAAATCCAGGTCCTTAAACCTCTCTCTCAAAAAAAAACAAAATAGTGATTTTAAATAACACATACAACCAAAATAAATTAACTTCTTGAGAAAATGAACCAGAACCAACTACACAATTTAGTCATATTTTGTTAGGTTAGGTACATTTATCTAAACTATAATCAATTTCGACTAAGGTTAGTCAAATTCAAACAGTTTTGGTGAACATTTTGTCAAATTGAATTTAGGAGTTTGATCTCCTGGCTCAGGCTCAGATTATATATTCTATATGCCTTTGTTTATTTTTAAATGCCCTCTCCACCCTTCCCCTACTGGCGGTCAACGTAACAATAAAATCAAATTTGGTAAATTCGACTAAGATTTGGGAAATTTTGTCATATTTAATAAATAATGGTTTAAAGCTTGAATAAGTTTGACCAGGGAAAGGTGAGTTCAAATATGTCTTTTTATCACTACGTCTTACTGTCTGTTCAGGTGATACGCATATATTATAATTACTTTAATGAGGTATTGATGAGGAAGGAAGCAATTTAGAGACAATCTACCCGGATTTTACTAGAAGGAGAGTGGGAAAACATTTAGGAAATAACACCCTCAGTACACCTGATAGGGGATTCGGACCCTGGTCTCCTGGTCTTCAACAGGCCAGTCTAATACGAGAGTGATGCCTTAGACCTTTTCGCCATTGAAGCGGGTTGAATGATGTTAATTTAGTGTGGGTTAAAAATAGCATGGGGCAACTTTTATTATATTTGTTAAGATTCAACTAAATCCAGGTCAGATAAAAGAAAAGTTTGAAATGAGGCAAAATTTTTTAGAAACACACATAGATAAGTGTGATTGTATATCTTATTTTAATAAATTACTATTAAATTTATAAAATGAAGAAATTTTAATAAGTTTTTCAAAATTTGTTTTAAGAATTTATTTCTAATGTTTGTTGAAACTAAGAGACATTTTTAAATGTGTACAAACTACAATGCACCTATGTGTAGCATGAATATTCAACCCTATATGACGACATATGATCAAGTAAAGAGTAGTACTGTCCATACCATCTATGATAAAGTTTTAAGTAAGCTAATAGATTAACTTTACATACAATTTAAATTAATTTTACAACGTGCGACCTCCTGTATTTTATGTTTTAAATCCATAGGAAATATAAGTAACATTTAAAAATGTACCTCATTGCATGATGGCTACAGACATTGCATGCGTGAAATTAATTTTTTTTTAGTTTGGACACCCTTGAAATCGGATAACTGAGCCGCTAGATATTAATAAATAAATATTTAAAAAATGGTGATGCCACATAGGGCTTATGTGAGTCCGTAAAGGAATTTTGTGAGTCCGTAAAATTAAGTCCAAAGTCTTTAATTAGCTCAGGAGTTAGCAAAAGGTTTTAATTTATGAATCATTCTCTTATTAACTAGGATATATAGTTATATTGCCATGGGAACAACATTTTAAAGCACATAATATACAATAAATGTACACTCTGTTTAACCTGAATAGTAGCATTAGTATTACTTTTACTGATTAAAGTACGGTTCTTATAAGCTACAACATAGTGTAAATCATTAAGGTATACCTCCTACATTTCAAGGTAACGGAGTGTGCAATAGTTCCAACATAAATGAAAGGTCAATAAAAAGTTGTTAGAAAAAATGGTTTACACAAATTCTTGACTTTTTTTTTTTTTTACTTTTTCAAAGTGAAAGTGTTGTAATCGTGAACATTTTCAACTTCGAGGTTCTGATGAATCCAAATTAAATAAAATTTTATAAATTTCAATTACGTTTCTCTCCATTTCTGTTTTCTTCTCTGTGCCTTGGCTACAGCCGAGATGGTTTTATGGATTTTGTTCAAATTTGATATTTAGTAGATATTATAATGTAAAACTTCGAAGAAATATTAATATTTTAATTCTAACTAAAAAATTAAGGGCATTAATGTTCAGTAATGTTACATTAAGATTTTACTTGTCTTTCAAACAAAAGAAAAACAAAATATTTTTGTTTATGATAAATGGGTTTAAGGAAAATTCTATCAACTAAATTATATACTATCGATGTATTCAGAATAAAAAAAATTGCGAGATTATTTCAAAATATAGCTATTATTACCATTTTAATGTACACATAAACAACATATTTTCTGGAAGATTCTTATTTTTATTGGTACTGTTTTTAAAAATTGTTCAAAAAATCGTGTGAATGCGCATAATTTATTTCATAGCGGCAACCTATCAGGCTATTTATTGATAGTTACTATAATATTTCAGTACGTGTTTCTCTACTGAATAAATTACAAAAAAACATCACTTGGGTGTATGGAGCCTATTTGCCCAAATTTAAGCCATTTAAGCGCATTACAATGCACCTTTCCCCTTAAAACCGTGGGACTGATCCGCAAGCCAAATTATAGCTCAGCTCGTTATAACGGGAGGGTTTAGCGAGGCTTGACGTCATTACTCTGATTAATTGATCATCGCTAATTAGCGGTAAGAAGAGTGGCCGGTAACAACCCGTGCATTAGCCTTAACTTTAACAAACATGGGGATGGACGTAGCCACAGCAGGGGGTGTTTTGATAGGAGGGGAGGGGGGTGGTGATAGCCCAGACACTGGGTGTTTACCAACTATATTCTTGTTTGGTTTAATAGCTTTCCCAAGAATCTATATTATTTAAAATATAATGTTTGCTCACAGAGTATTTAAATATAACTTAGCCTAGGAAAGAACATCTAGCCCTAGAAAGAGAAATTGTATTAACTGAGTACAAGGACAAATTCAACCCTAGAGAGAGAAATAGTATTTGTGTATAAGGATAAACCCGACCCTAGATAGAGAAATAGTATTATTTGGTTAAAAGAACAAATCCAACCATAGATAGAGATATAGTTTATAGGTTCAAGGACAAACTCAGATCTAGATACATAGCTTATCTGGGTACAAGGACAAAACCAGACAGAGAAATAGCATTATGTGGGCACAAGGCAAACTCAACCCTAGATAGAGAAATACTATCATCTGGGTACAAGGCCAAGCCCAACTCTAGATAGAACAATATCATTATCTGGGTACAAGGCCAAGCCCAACTCTAGATAGAACAATATCATTATCTGGACAGAAGGCAAACTCAACCCTAGATAGAGAAATAGTATCATCTGGGTACAAGGCCAATCCCAACTATAGATAGAACAATATCATTATTCGGGTACAAGGATAAACCAAACGAAAACACATCTATTTAGCCCCTCAGCCCCTAATGATCTCATAGATTCGACGGGCCTATAAACCCTAAGAATAATAACCATATTTACACCCTTACACAATTTAAATAAGGATGCGGAAGGTATAATTTGAATAAAGTGCATCTACATTTGCTTGGAAGGGAAATGGGGAACTACTTTTTTGAAAACCACCGAAGCACACCCGATTATGATTCAGGCCACGATTTTCTCACCCCCATCAAATCAAACCATCAGGTACTGACGATTTTGTCCACGTGTCCACCAGTGTGGATCATTCATTTACAGTCGAGGATGAAAGTAAATAGATGGTCTTAGATTATATGTTAGTAAGAATCAAATAGCCAAATCTATTATATATGCTTTTAGTGATGATTTACTACATCTAGAAATCATATGTATTTATATACTACTGTCGAAAAATATAGGGGCCTATTTGGCGTTAGATTTTAGCTCAGGTCATCGCGAATAATTAATGTCCCCTGGATCTTCTTGGGTATCTTTGATCGTTTCCAAGCTATGGAGTAATTTATGAGGGGAAAGTCATGAAAATTAATAAAAACGTCAAGATAATCCGATCGTTTCAAAATTGTCGTCAGATTGTAGCTTAAGACACCATGAATCAGGTATGTTCCCAGGCTTTCACGCGTATCCTCGATAGTTTCCGAGCTATGGTATAGTTTAGGAGGGAAAAGGCATGAACATGTGTAAAAATGTCAAAATAGTCCTAGCTAAGTCGGTAATGCATACGCTCACTGAAATGAGTCTCCCGGGTTTTATTCTTGGAATGGCCGGTAAATGTATTATTATTGGCGAAATTGGCGCTCACCCACTTATTTGTGATGATTAATTATTGGCTGTGGGACTGGGTTATGAATTTATTTTAGATCTAGTTTAGTCTGTAAGTTGTGTGCTGATATAATTTGTCGATTCAGAACGCATACATCCGCTTCGGTGGTTGCATGTTCTTTAACCACTCACACTCTAACCCTTTCCGGAGTACTTTAAAAAAAATCAAAAGATAATAAAATTAACTCTTATGCACGAAAATATTATGCATAGAGTTAATCTTTTATATATGTGTATATTTTTTCAAAACCCGCATTCCTCTATCGTATAAATGGTTTGACCAACATTATTGATTTGTCTGAAAGTTATAAATCATTCCAAAATATATCCATTATGTCTTTCATAAATAAAAGTGAATTACCAAATCTTTAATAATATTATATTGGTAAATACGATATAATCCAACGCCTTAGCTCACTCGGTAGCGCGTCTGTCTACTGAGCTAAATGTGCTGGGTTCGATTCCCGGCATGGTTGAAAAGTTTGTTATTGGTGAAATGTGGGTTTACCCTCTCACAGTTGTGAATTAACGACCGGGGACTGGATGCTGTGCCTGACCTAGTCTTAAGTTAGATTATAAGGTATCGAAAACGACGACAGGCCTAGAAAGCCGGTAGTTGAAAATATTTGGGTTGAATAAAATCTGACCGAGACCACAGGCTGGAAACAATAATGGGTGTAAAAATAAAGATAGGATACATTAATTATTGTTTGCAGAAGCCTTTATTTTTCAAAAGCATACTCGAAACATTGGGCTGTTCTATTCTCCCTTAATATTCAAGTGAGAGGTACAGTCCAACTTTTATAGGAAGGACCTTTTAGGAAATACAGACATATTTTTAGCTACTGAAATTGATAACATTTTATCATTTTTTAAGTGATATTTTATAGATATTGACAATAATTATGATACCTGCTTCGTTGGCCACATGGTATAAAACGCTAATCTAGCAGTAGAATGAACTGCCGATGACGGGGAGGTTGAGGTTCGAAACTACGTCGGCTCTATTGAGGGTTTTAATTCAATTATTTTACACTCTCCCTCCATGCAAGTGCGGGTACACTTTGTGTAGATATAATCTTCCTCATCCTTAAAACGATTAGCGTAATAAGTAAATAAGCGTATAACCTAAACGAGTAGTAAGACGCGGTGCTAATATATACATAGCATGTATATATATATAGCTTTTATGTACATATCTATATTGATAATATGTATTACATTATTTCACGTATAAATACGTAAAAGTAGATCTAGTAATATGTATAATCTAGTTCTAGTAATATATATTTTTTGACAATATGTATTACATTATCTCACGTATAAATACGTAAAAGTATATCTAGTATTATGCATAATCTAGATCTAGTAATTTATCTATACATATATATTTTTTGACAGTATGTATTACATTAACTCGTGTATAAATACGTAAAATATATATAATAATTTTTCTAGCCATCAGACAAGGAAGACTCTCAATATAAAAATTGGACTGTAGAGGGTAATGTTGTATCGAAAATTAATTCTCAAATGTCTAAGCTATGGTATAAAACTTTATTTAATTATTTAACTTCTTCTATTCCTCTTCCAATATTCATTTTTATTTTTATTCACTTTCAATCTTATATTTAAAAAAAATAAGTTACCAAGGAGCCTCTTCCCATTAGCAACTTACAATTTAGTTTTTTTTTTTTGCCCCTAAGCTTTTGAAAGTTAAAATCAGGAGGCTTTTCTTCCTCGCAATGCACCACCACTGGCCTGGATTACTACGTTTTATTAAAAATAATGGAATCCATTACGTTGCCTTGTTAGTTTCCAAAAATGAAATTTTAATGCAACAACGCCATGACCCGCACTATGTATACTACCTGAAAACTTAGTGAAGGGGGTTAAAATGCGAAAAAAAAAAATTAATCAACATTTTAATACTCATGAAAATATGGTAGAGATTATATAAAGCTCGCTCATCTTTTTCAATAGAAACGGTTTAGCTCTTACAAATTTGTTCTCGGTTTTTTTCAATTACAGGCGGGAGAAATTTGTATTTTTCTGACTAGGGTAGCCTTGGTTCTTTCATGACCTCATGTATTCATCTATATTTTCCCACACAGTGTTTTTTCATCCTCCATTTAGGTTTATTATTATTAGCACCGCGTCTTACTACCCGTTCGGGTTATACGCATTTACGCTAATGTGTAATGGTAGAGTGATTGTGAGATGAAATGGAGGACTTACAGTTTAACGTGTAATCCGAACCACGGTGGAGGCCTGGCATTCCTCACATTCCTCACATTCACACGTTGTGATTAATACACGTCTTGTCAGAGGTGAAGGAAGGGTTTGGCAATCAGATAAATCTGTGCTGGTACCGGGGATTGAACCCTGGACCACCAGCACAGAAGTCTGACACCTTACCTCTAGACCACCAGGTCACCGGTCATTTAGGTTTAAATATAAGCATTTCTCCTTCTTTTTGACTTTTTCACCTTATTTTAATCCGATAATAAATTATTGTTAAGATGTAGATAAGATACACTAGATTATATCTAAGTTTTAAAATAATAAGTATGCTTTTAACTGTATTTATTTTTTATTTGTAGGCTACTTTTAGCCTTATGACTATTAAAGATTTAATTAAATTGGTAAAATTAATAAACTTAGATTAAAGGAAATTCCCCCGCATTATTTTAGAAAGGTTAACCTCGGTGGTCCTGGGGTAAAAAGTGCTTACTTCAAGACCCGATGTTCATGGGTTCAAACTCAAACCTAGCCGAGGTCAACAGATTTTTCTTGAGTGGTGAAAAATCCGTAGCACAACTTCCTTTGGAAGATAAGTAAAGCCGTCGATCCCATTCATGTTGATTGTGGCATGTAAAAGAACCCTGGAAGGTGTGTGAAAATACCTTTCCCGGGGTAATCTCTTTCACGGTCGCTCATAGAAATTCAATGTGGAAGTCAACGGGGAATTACCACATTTTTCTAACTCTCCTAATACATGGGGTTCCTACCAGATTGTACAGGCACCACTAACCAACTGAAGGGATGAGTACATGCCCACCGCCGGATGAATATAAATCACATCAAAACAATTCTAGTGTTGTTGACTTAAGAAGAATAAACTTAGAAAGAATGTGGGAATACCACAGTGAATCATCACACGCAGAAAACCACCCCCGATGCACCCAGCCCAGGTTCGAACCTCTATATTTCCGTCATCGTCAATTCAGTATATCGTGAAATTAACGCCCCAGACCACATTACCACTAGCGCGAGCAATTGTAGATACAAACATATATTTATTGAAAGTCATTTTGTTCATGGTAATTATATCGCTACTATAAACTTGTTTTCAATTTTGTTGACATAATATCAAGATAAAAAAATAAGGAGTGTCGTGTCGTGGAGTGTTACCAAGGTAAGCAGTGCTTGTTTTCAGGTGAATCAAGTGCTTCATGTTTTTTAAACATAACAAATAAAACTATTTATATACAAATGTTGGCATAGTTGTATGAACAAAGGAATTAACGGAGGACTGAAAGGAGATAATCTAACTAATATATTTAAAATTTAGTCAATTATAGTTAATATTGTTTTTACAAACATGTTTATTTTATGCATTGGTTAAGTGCAATGCAAGGCAAACTAACCTTAGCTTCGCCAAAATTTGTAAAAATAAAGCCAATAAATAAATGAATAACATGTTATCCCCTACATAGTGCTCATTTGACCAATCAAACATAGATTCTGATCTACTCAGCTCACATGCTAATGTGTTTCATTTGATACCTGACCAATGAGCGTTTTGATTGGTAATGAGAAAATTCGCAGGTACAGTTTGAAATAATCTTGCGTATCCTGGTAATATTCCATGATACGGCACTTCAAAAAGGATCTTTTTGATATAACTGTTTTATTCGTATTTATTTTGTCTCATATTCACCAATGTTTGCATCTGGTAACGTGAAATAACTAATATTTTTGTTTAGTTCAAGTTTTATTTTATATATTTCTAATTAAACCAGAATATACTATGAATATTAATAAAGAAGTTGAGTTCAGTGGTCTTAGAGTAAAGTGCTCGTTTCAAGACCCGATGATCGTGGATTCAAACCCGGCGAGGTCAGACGGATTTTTATTGAGCGATAGAAATCCATAGCACAATTTACTTTGGAGCAGAAGTAAAGCCGTCGGTTCCATTTCAATTGTGACATGTAAAATAAACCTGGAAGGTATATGAAAATACCTTTCCCAGCAAATTTGGTAAGCCCTTTTGCACTCGCTCATAGAAATTTATTGTGGAAGGCAACAGTGAACCACCATAATTCCTGATCTCCGCTAGTACATGGGATTTGTACCAGATGGTGCAGACAGCCCTAACCAACCAAAGGGATGAGAGCATGCCCAGCTCCGGATGGATATAAATCACATCAAACCAACCTACGGGTTGTTGACTTAAGTAGAAGATTAATAAATAAAAGGGATACTAATTTTTTTTGAAACTTTGTCAAAGGATTTTAATATTGGAAAGTACATCATTTTAATTGAACTTTTGCTTTATAGGAATATATACTGTATTATTTCCACCGTCCACTATAAAAACCTTTAAAGGAAAATGGTTTCGAATATTATGTGCAAGCACAATCTAATTACACGTTTGCTTTCAATCAGGAGGGAGACAAATCAGAAAAAAATGAATGAGAAAAGCTATCGCTCACTTGTCGAAGGGAATATACATGTTGGGATTGATTACGTGTTGAAGTAGTTTATTAACAAGCGCAAAAACCATTATTTTAAAATCGGTAAATACCCGAATCACTGAACTACTAATGAAAGGGAGATCAGTGTTAAAATCCCGATCTGGTTTACTGAGGCTTTTTCCTAAATGTTTTAAGACTCTCCAGGAAAATGTAGGCAAACTTCCTCTATATTCAACCTTACTCATCACTAATACAGCATAGCTAGTACATATTATGCTTAAACTATAAACCGAATGGGTAGTAGGATGCGGTGACCAAAACAAAAAAAAAAACTTATTTTACATATTTGGTAACAAATATCCCTCAAATAATCAATATTTTGGAAAACTTTGCACAAAGTTGGTGGGTTGGTGGAAGAACAAAATCACTAATTGAAGTTTTATCAAAAGGTGTGAACTAAATTTGGTCGAGATCCACCAAATGTTTCCAAAATTTTAAGGGAGATTCATCACACACAAAAAGGCAGATAAGAGAAAATTCATGGGCGTAAGAATGTTGCCTATCTGTGACGTCACTTCAAGTCAAGATAGGACTATCTATGTTAACGTGTTTACGTTTTATTCGTCGAGGTTTTAATAGATATATCATTAAAACAAAAAGTCTTAAATAATTCTTAACATGGTCTTATATTTTCACAAAATTATTGGTTTTTTTTTATCTTAAAGTAATATATTTTAAACGTATCTTTTTTTTAAATTTCATACAACTTTTGATCTTTGGGTTATAGAAAAAAATTTTTTTGTAGGAGTTTCTCTGCCAGGATACATATTAAAAAAATAGTTGGAAAAATATCTATATAGAATAGGAAACAAGAAAAAGATAATTTTGAAAGGCAGGTCAACGCTGTCTAGGTGCAAATAGTAGAGCGAGTGCATATACCCGTCAATGGAAGAGGGGAAGTGTTATAAGCATGTAAGTTAGAGGCCTCGCAGAGTGAAATGCTCATTTTCTTATCTCTCTTTCTATGTCTTATATTGGTGTGATGGGTCATGAGGGCGTCAATTTAAATGTGATAATGAGTGCTTAGAGTGCTACGTGAGTCAATTTAAATGTGATAGTGAGTGCTTAGAGTGCTACGTGAGTCAATTTAAATGTCCTAGTGAGTGCTTAGAGTGCTACGTGAGTCAATTTAAATGTGCCAGTGAGTGCTTAGAGTGCTACGTGAGTCAATTTAAATATGCTAGTGAGTGCTTAGAGTGCTACGTGAGTCAATTTAAATGTGATAGTGAATGCTTAGAGTGCTACGTGAGTCAATTAAAGTGTGATAGTGAGTGCTTAGAGTGTTACGTGAGTCAATTTAAATGTGCTAGTGAGTGCTTAGAGTACTACGTGAGTCAATTTAAGTGTGATAGTGCTTAGCGTGCTTTGATACATCAATTTAAGATGCAACCCATTTTGGAAAATAGCTTCAAATTTATCAAGTAAACAGAATCGTAAAGTATTCTATATTAGATATAGGAAAAATTATATTAACAGATAGCGCTAGGGTGCATTATAGCATCTGATTCTAATAGTCGCAGGGGTTTGATCCTTCGGGTGAAAAGGGTGTATTTACCCCCTACCCCTTTCACCCCTACCTCAACATTGTTGCTTCCCCTCCTTTCTACAGGATAATGGGTAACGGGAGTTTGAATTACGGCACGAAGGGTAACAGTTTCCATTGTTCGACGGAAGATCATATTCGCTTTAATATTGGCCAGGAACTAATTAATGCAATCACACAACAGCCGGTCGCTTGTTGTTTTACAGAATTCACCCGACAAATCATCGAGGGTCCGTATATTACATGTGTTGAACATTACTAGCACACGCATCCGTCAACAAGTTGAACTCTACATGGACAAAACACAACTGTTTTCATCGATAAAACACAAATAAAAACCTACCGAGGGTTTAAAAACAAAAGGACAGAGATTGACAAATAAAATTGATTCCGATGTTCACGCTTATAGAAAAATATGTACTTATTTTCCATTTCGTAATCCCAAACCGATAAACACGTTTAATCCCCAGTCCAACGGGCCAGTATTTGACATCCCCCACCACCGGTAAACCATTCTAGTCGAGATTGACGCATTTGTATGTACAGTAGGTAAGCTTTAAACTCCGTAACTCATCAATGACATGAGTCTAATCCGTTATTTGATTTATTCAGACCCAAAAAAGAGCTTTTTGGTCACAGTGACTGAACAAAACACGGGCTTTAGCATTTTCTTTTATCTCACCTTTAAAACGTTATACTTTAACACTAGCTGATCTACCCGTTCTTCGCACGTGGAATCTATAAAGTAGCTTTGTAATTTTTAGAATATAAAATAAACCACAAGGAAAAGTGGACAAATCAATAAATGCGTTTAAATGCTAATCCTTTTTGTTTAAATTGTTTTATAAAATGCGTAAGATCTCAAAATAGAGATTTTTAATCTGAACGTGTTTTATAATCTAACATTTCCTTTGAAGATTAAGTTATAACTTCCCTATACACACTATTTTGAACTATTGCCTGTTGATGCTAATAATAATAAAAAGATGGAGCATTAATGTGTTTTAAACAGTTAAAACAAATTAAAGTTACATAGTAACTGTTTTTAGTTTATATAAGGCATTATTCTTTTTCAAAGTTTCTGGCATAATCTGATACGCTATTTTGAATCCTCGGCATTAAATGTTTGTTTTTGGAATTTCTAAATAACTTTATTAGATTTCTAGGATGTTTAGAAGTGTTCGAATAATTCATGCGGACAGACAAATATCAAAACTATCTCAAATTCAAATGGTCTACATCCAGCTGCACTCTTTATGCAATTTATTCTTTTACAATATAAAAATAACCATGACAATCCTAAATCAAATATATTCACCAATAGATTTAAAAAAACAACCTTTGAAACGAAATATTAATCAACCCATAAATTGTGTACACAAACGAACGCAATTCATAGAAAATGCAAATGTATTTGACTAAGCACGATCTTAAGATATCAGAAAATAAATTATATATATATATATATGTATATATATATTTATTCATACAAAAACAAATTGGTAAAAGGAGTATCTGAGTTTAACAAAGAGCAAAAAATGAAATAATTGACTGTTAAAGATAGAGATTCGGCCCTGTAATTATCCGCACAATTTAAATTTTCTACTATTTTTTTATTAATAGTTTGTGAAATTGTTAGCCCCTTATTTCTTGAATCTAGTTTTAGGATAAAAATTTTCATTAATTTTTTTATCATTTGTGGTGGTCTTTGTACCTACATACATGATTAACATATTCCAATTTTCTTTTACACTTAGAAGATATTTTTTGGTATTAGTTTTTGAGATATTAGCCACCCTTTCCCCTATTTTTTAAGTCTTAGTTATAAAATTAAAAACTATCATGCTTTTCTAGTTATCTGGGATAGCCCATCCACCTTCCTGACAAATTCAAAATTTCTAACATACCAAATTTAAAAAAAATTATTTATGGAAACTTCCATTCCCAACTCTCCTCCTAACCCCAATCCACCGATCCTTGTTTTGAAGTTATAAATGCTCAGACTTATTTAGTTATTTAAGGTTGTCCCCGTATAGTATAAATTTACGTAAATATTCCAATTTTCTGTCATATGGGAAGGATTTTATTTTTTTAGTTTAGGATTTTTTTTACTACTGATGACGGAGAGATTGGGATGGGTAGGAAGGCGTGGTGCTAAAAACAGTGGCCATTGCCGCACTCCCCCATGCCTTATCGGCAAAAGGTATACTATAAAGTAACCCGTCTGTCTTTGCTGGCTGCAACCGTATTATGAAGCTTAAGCTCGTAAGATGGGGTGGATTGGTTGTTTGCGCTCAAGACTTTCGTCCACTTCCCATTATATAATTTCAGGTGCTCCATGTGCTACCAAGATAAAAACTCTGGTAGAAAAACAAATGTTCAAGTCTTAAGTTCAAACACCAATATATGTTTGTATAGAAAGAGGTATAATGTTAGTGTATAGCCCAAACAGGTTGTAAGAAGCAGTGCTTAAATAAAGTTACAATGTTAGAATGACATTTTTCCTTAACTTTATAGCTCTAAGGTTCACTAAAACCGAAGTTTATGGTTAATAATAAAGGATTTGTTTGAAGATATTGGCACTATTGAAATGTATATGAATTAGAAACGATTATTTAGGTCAATAATTGTAGATGGATGCTCACTACAACAGAGTCCACTAAATCCAGAGTGGAGTAACGTGTATAATAGTAAAAGAAAATAACAAATTAAAGAAGCACACCTTTATGTTTCTTTGACTACTTAGGCCTATTCAAGCTTCAGCTTGCATTTTTCTTTGTTTTGGAGATATCCGTGGCATTAGGAGTAAGGCTCTATCTCTCTCCATATATATATATATAAAAGTTTAAAAAGTGCATGTGGTACTTTCAAGTTTAACTGAGTGAATGTGCTAAGCTATTCCCGTTTTATGGTTTATAGTTTTGTAGTTATTCACATATTTCATTATTTTATTAAAGGTGGGGTTGAAAGAGAAGTGAGAAAAGGACAGTATTTTGGTATTATTTATGGCAAAACATTTTATTCTGCCAAAATAAATAAAATAGTGCTCCAGTAGAAACATAAAGTTAATTTTATACACATGATGATATCAACAGTTTTTGAATTTCTGTCATGAACATAGAGGCAGTAGATGAAACCTTTTTAAATGAGGATAAAAAATTGTCATTAAATTTCATAACACCCTTGAGAGATATTTAAGAACAGTTGATGTCACAATGTGAAGAAAATTAGACTACGTTTCTACGGAATATTAATTGATTTTTTTTAAAAAAAATGATAAAAGAACTGTAAAAACACTGGCCTTTTCTCGCATCCCCTTCCACCTCTAGGCATCAAACTCAAAATATAATGTAAGGGTAAAGACAATAAATCCTAGATTCACACCCAAATATTTCCCCCAGCACGTAAATATATGCCAGCTGTTAGTATTTTATCTTGTTTTAGTGTTAACCGAACTAGTGGTCAAGTGGATGAATGTGTTCGGTTCTCAAAAGATTATAAATAAATAAACACCCAGTTTCACACTTTTAGGTTTTATATGAAGATAATGACAAGAAACAAACAAACAAACAAACAAACAAACACTTAGCACCACGTCTTACTACCCGTTCGGGTTATACGCTTAAGTACTAATTACACTAATGGATCAGGAATTGGTAAGGTTGAATTTAGAGGAAGTGAACCCGCATTTGCATGGAGGGAGAGTGGAAAACCATTTAGGAAAAACCACCCCCAGTTCACCCGACCGAGATTCGAACCTCGATCTCCCCGTCCTTGGTGGTCTGGCTCAACATGACTGGCGCGTTAGCCAACTACGCCACCGAGGCGGGTGATAATGACAAGAAAAAGATTTCTTGATTTTGAATTTACCAGAGGCTAAGCGGCCCAAGGCGTCCGGGTCTCAATATCGGTAGAAAATAAAAATTAAAATACACCTGAACATCTTAAGGCATCTCTAAGTTTCTTTTAAAAATTGCTTGGTCTTGAAGTTACATTTTCATCACACAAATGTACTTAGATTTATTTGATTATTTCCTTACCTTCTCAGGAGTTTAATCTGCCTTTTAATGGGAGAATACATCTATTTGTCTAAATATTTAGTATGTAAATGTAAGATCAAATCAAATAAAGATTTTGAAGGATATCTGTGTGTAAGTTTTATTATGTTAAATAAACATGATTTGCCTATTAATACGAATACAAAATAGCCAACGCAATAAATAGTTTATCTTTAGATTTTATATTATAATGTATTCTGTAATATTACTCTTTGGATTGCTTTGAACCCATGAGCATCGGGTACTGTGCCAAGCATTTTATCCCAAGATCATTGAGGTCAACAAATAGTTTATATATATATATATATTTATATGCATATCAAGAAATATTGTATAGGTATACTCGATTAAATTATCATCTAAATTCTCGCTTACTTTACATTCACGCCGTACCTTTCAATCAATTTATGCGACTTGAATGCTTTGAAGGACCTTTAACCCTCCCCTTCTTTTTGTGTCGTTATAACAAGGTATTCAGGTCACTTGCGCATGCGCTTCTACTTTTTTTTTTAAAAGGATTTATTTACAGTCCAATTTCCATAGTGAGTTCCTTATTTGACAAATATATTAGCTCGTAGATCTTCTTTCACAAGTAGCGTGCCGTAGGGTAACTACAGGATAATCAGATATTATTCAAACTGTACCTTCTATGTGCTATAACTTTCTTGGTCCCTCATTTGACTAATGATATATACATATATTACACACCTTACATGTTTTCGACACCTGCCCAATGAGTGTTCTAAGGAATGATGAGAGCATAGTACAGATAGAGTTTAAACTAACTGTGCTTACCCTGGCAACACTTTACGACACTCCATCTTATGCAAGAGTTTGGTAGTTATTTAGTGTTAAGGTGTTTTTTTTAAACGTATGGCATTCTGATTGCGAGAAATGCAGTATTTAGTTTGGTCACCGTGTGTGTAGACTTTTAGCCGCACTTTGGGAACAGAACGTTGCCCAGGGCACACCTTGAAGGTTGTCTACACGTCATACCAGCAATTAAATGACGTGTAATTCTTAAACCTAACTGAAGCTTAATAAACAAGATCATGATGAAATAGGTACAGTTCCTCATATGGGAAAAATAGCTATAGTACAAACGGTAATCAAACCCGGGACCTCTATATCATTAGCCAGGAGTGCTGACTACTAGACCAAGAGGCCGGTTACTAATTCTCTTATAATGACAGTTTAAACATTGAATTAAACTTTATGAAAACTAAAAATGGATGCTAACCGCTTCTGTTGCCGCGTTGTCTAACGCGCTACTCTCAAATTAAACTATACTACCGATGATGGGGAAGTCGAAGTTCGAGTCTAGGTCAGGTGTACTGAGGGTGTTTTTTACAGAATGGTTGTCATCTATTCCTACACGCAAATACTAGTACACTTCCTCTAAATATAACCTTCTTCATCCCTAAAACCATTAGCGTATTTATTACAAAAGCATAAACCCAAACGAGTAGTAAGATGCGTCGCTAAAAAAAGAAATTAAAAAATTGGATACTCTTTAATAAAAACCCATCTATATTCATTCACGATGTTGACGTTGAAGTTTAATGATAAAAGTTAGCAAGTGACACGCCTTTATAAAGGCCTGAAGTGAACTGTTGAGATGTGACGTCACTTCTCCCCCTCCCCCCTTCCCACATCAAGGTCTATACCAATAAATCGCACAGGCAACTAGGAGAGACAGACAGACAATGTATTCCACCCTTCCGCACACCCTTAAAGAACATTAGCATGGAGCCTTCCTTCCTGCCTGCTTGTTTGGCCACGCCCATTTCCCCATGTAATGGTTTTCTGATGTCACCCCGGGATTGTTCTTCCTCTTATACACCGTCAACAAACCTAGCTGGTTGTAAGGTTAGTGTGCTTGAATTGGATGGCGGCGCTTGGTCTCCAGTGGCGTGGCATGCCATGGAATGTCGCCAAGGTTAGGCAGAACTTGTTAAAACTGTACCTGTGATGTGTTTTCGATCCCCATATGACCAATCATACCTAGTCTCCACTCGATGTCATGTTGGAAGCGACCGTGTCCAGTGTGGCCAAACAAAGCTCGTGTTGTGTGTGACAACATTTTTAACATGCGGGTTAGAAGACACCACATTACGTACCTAGCCTATTATTATTATTATTATTATTATTATTATTATTATTATTATTATTATTATTTAGCACCGCGTCTTACTACCCGTTCGGGTTATACGCTTAAGTACTAATTACCCTAATGGATTAGGAATTGGGAAGGTTGAATAGAGGAAGTGAACCCGCCTTTTCGTGGAGGGAGGGTGGAAAGCCATTTAGGAAAAACCACCTCCAGTTCACCCGACCGAGATTCGAACCTCGATCTCCCGTTCTCGGTAGTCGGGCTCAACACGACTAGCGCGTTAGCCAACTGCGCCACCGAGGCGGGTACCTTGCCTATTGATTTACTTAATTTAGTTGCAGATATTTAATCTCTGTCAATAGCTATTTCTATTCTTATATACAATAAGTATTATGTACAATATTATTATTATTATTATAATATTATTATTATTATTATTATTATTATTATGATTATTATTATTATTAGCAGCACCATGTCTAATAACCCGTTCGGGCTATACGCATTTACGCTAATGTGTAACGGTAGGGTGGTTGTGAGGTGAAATGGAGGACCTACAGTTTAACGTGAGATCCGAACCACGGTGGAGGCCTGGCATTCCACACATTCACAAGTTGTGATAATACACGTCTTGTCAGAGGTGAAAGAAGTGTTTGGCAATCAGAAAAATCTGTGCCAGGAGCGAGGATTGAACCCCGGACCACCAGCTCAGAAGTCTGATGACACCTTACCCCTAGACCGGCCAGGTCACCCTTGTACAATATTCTTAATAAATAAGCACAAAATTATTATCTATTTTATTCACGTATCTTAATGCATTAAGACATATTTCCAAGTCGCGCCACCGTTTTCTTGCAGGTTTACCTAATTCCTTAGATTAAAGTAGGTCAGGTTAGGCTATGTTAGATTAGGTTGTTAGGTTAGGTTATGTTAGGTTATGTTAGCTATTGTTTTAATTATTTTGTCTACATGCTATTTTTGACACATACCTAGCTCATTCGCTTGGATGTATTTTAAAAACATGTTTGATCGCTGTGAACATGATGACTGTTTTTGTGGTCGCTTCCAACACCGATCTCTTTGGACACGGTCGCTTTCAATACGTAACCCTTTATTGTATACCTCACGTTGTAAATTTATTTCCGTTTATACTTGACCAGAGTGTCTTTATTTTTTTTTATCATCACGTATTACTACCTGTTCGGGTTATATGCATATTTTATAATTACTCTAAAGGGGTAGGAATGAGAAGGAGGTAATTTAGAGGTAATCTACCCAAATTTGCATGGAAGGAGATTGGGAAAACATTTAGGTAAAACCACCCTCTGTATACCCCACCGGGATTCGAACCCCGATCACCCCGTCATCAGGATAGTCTAACACGAGAGTGACGCCTTGGGATGTTCAGCCGCTTAAGCGGGTGATTGTCTTATTGTGTGATGAGAACATTGTACAGCTTGCAACTAGCTCTGCTTGTCCTGGCAGGACTTAAATACACACCACAGTTGGACTCGAACTACTATCTACTTATGGTGGTATTTTTTAAAAAAAGTGAGTTTTATCTTACTACCAGTCCTTTATATCTGGATATTTACATTAATTGAATTGGAATAAGAGGGGTTGAATTTGGTAAGAAATCTAGTCTTATTTATGTAGAAGATCAGCGAAAGAAACCTCTTTGTACACCCAGTTGGAATTTAAATTTTGACCTCACCGTCATCGGGAAACCAGATTAAACTAGACTGATGCCTCTGTCCACGTGCCAACTAGCGTAGGTTGGTTCTTTTGTAGAAATCGTATTCAAGCATTTTGGTTCTCGTACCCCAAAATATAATTTATCTTCAACTCTATAGCCTACCTGGAATTTGAAAGTCGATCATAAAATTTTTAAATGTAAAATAATAAAGTCCTGGTCAAATTACGCAATGCTAAAACAGGTATATTTAAATATGATGAGATAACTCTGTAGAAAATTAAAATAATATATTTACTGCAGCTAAATTTTAGTTAATTTGTCCAAAAAGTTTAAATAAAATACGTTCTCTTCCATCACACTTTAATAATGCAACAAAAGGAATATAAATATGAGTCCACTAATTAAAGAATATTAATTTAATCTCCAATAAAATAAGAAAAAATCACTACTTATGCAAAAGCCTATTTTAATAATATTAAAACGAATTATTTGTCCTGTTTGAGAAAACCAGAGTGCTCTCGTGTTTTTGAAAGGACTGTACTAGAAGTATGACAAATGAGATGTGAGATAAATTTTGTTGACAATTCATTTCATTCGGCAGAGATAAACACAGGAGAAAGCGTTCCCAACACTCTCTAGACGTCACAAGGGAAAGAGTGAGAGAGAAGTAAACCATTCTTAGAAATAACTTTCGTAACTTTTCCAATCATCTACTGTCAAATTTAACTCTGTAGTTATTTCCTTTTCATAGGAAAAAAATAAAATTGAATGTTTTCATCGATAAGAGCCAATCAAAAAAAGGCTATATTTTGAAGTGAGTGTGGGGGGATAAAAAGATTAATTATGATGTTGAAGTGGTATGTGGTGTTAAAAATGAAAATTGATGTGGTTTGTGACACTTTGACAAAATAATAATTGAGGCATTATGCAGAAAATTGCTTTGTAAACTTTAAATTCACAATTTTCTCAATATTATTTTAAACTTGTTTTTGTATGTATACACATATCTGCTACAGTTTTATATACACAAATTACTTAAGTTAACTCTATAATTTGAGTTATATACATGGTTTAAAATTAAATAAATAAAACTATGAATTTGCTGTTTAATACGTCTTTTTACAGGTAGAGAAAGTATGGTGATCGTCAAAAAAATCGAACTCGAGATTTTGATGAATTTTGACGTTTCATGACTTCCTGAATCCGAAAAAGTGGTTTTTGAATTTCTGTCTGTCTGTCTGTCTGTCTGTCTGTCTGTACCTCCAACTAGAGCCTAAACTATTTTACCGATTGAGCTGAAACTTGATATCTAGGGTTTTCATAGGGTTGCCCCGAGGGGTTTTTGGAATTGGATATCTACCCCTAAAATTAAGGGTAGTTTACTGAAGGGAAAAAAGAGAAAAAGTCGATTTTCTCAAAATCGGCTCTAACGATTTTGATTAAATTTCATTTATGAACATTAATAAATATTCCAAACAAAATGGCTACTCTCAATATTTCGGCAAAATGGCTTTAAGGGCTCCGGTCTGATGCGTAAATTAACATTTTTTATAATAGCTCCGAAACTATTTGAGATATGAAATTACTTAGCATTACAAATATGTATATATATTTATAATACAAATATTTTATTCGAAACATATTTTTATAAAATCAATAATTTTCAATCTATACGCAATTATATATATATTTTTAACTTTTTGGACATTAAAGCTTAAGTATTGCGATCGTAAAAAAAACTAACCTGAAATGTTGATGGATGTCGACGTCTCATGACCCCCCGAACCCTAAAAAATAGTCTTTGCAATGCCGTCTGTCTGTGTGTCTATAAAAACTTAAAATTAAGGGTAGTTTACTGAAGGGCGAAAAGAGAAAAATTTGGTTTTCTCAAAATCTGCTCAAACGATTTTGATTAAAATTCGTATCTAGGCGTTGATTAAGATTATAAATAAACTGGCTATTTTCATTTTCCTATGAAAATGATTTTTAGGGTACTTTACAGAAGCGTTAATTTCCGTATCTCCACAACTATTTGAGAAACTAAACAACTTATCATTGCAAAATTGTAGGACTATTAGAAATAAAAAACTTTTATTTGACATATATTTTTATAAAAGCAACAGTTTCTGAGATATTTGCAAATATATTAATACAATTTTGTGAGCTTTAGTTGTAAACATATACTACTTAAGTCTTAACGCAATAATTCTCCAATGCCATAGAGTAATTAAATATAAGTATCTAAAAAAGTATGTTATTTTTCCTTAAATCTCTTAGGAGAAATGTTTGCATAGCAATGATCTATCTCCATTTTAGACTCAATAGTCAATATTTACATTTTTTATTGGTCAAAATGTATAAATGAATAATTAAATATCAATGCGATGACTTGAAGATCTGCAACACCTTATAAAATGTTAAAATTTTAACCAGAAATCGAAATTTTAATACGAAGTGTTGACCCTTGTGGAAGACATTAAACTGTTTGAAATGCTCTTAGGTGGACAAAGATGCGCCTCTTTTCTCATTGATTCTATATCATTGTATATTATTTTATGCGTGTTCTTATGTGGAGTGGTGATGATACAATGTACATTATTCCGTTCATAAATCTTAGGAGTTTATAGAAAGAGAGAGAAAGTCTGTGTGGTGTGCCGTACAATTTATTTACTTACAAAATAATAATAAAATAATACAGTATTTTAACTTTAGACTACATTTTAATCTTCAAAGCAGCCTTACACTAATAATAACTTAAACATTTCTTAGCGAAATAACTTGTCTACTAAATATAATATTTGAAATTAGATTTAATTTGAAAGTATTCAATTTGGCATTTACATTTAAATTTTTCATATTCCGCTTGTTGGATCAGCATGAATAAGAAAAAATATTGTTTTGCTTAGTAATTCAAACTAAGAAAATAACCATAACATTTTATAATGAAAATAAACTTTGGATTTTTTTTGCTATTACGTTTAACATAATGATATATATGTTATTTAAAATATAACGACTGCCTATCACGTTTAAAACAAGAGTTATTAACAGGTTAATTTAAAGGAGAGATCTTAAAAGTTTTTTTAAAGGAAGGTCACCCAGATCTACGTAAGGGGATATAAAAACAGTTATAAAACACATTTGAAAGCCCCCATTTCCTCTCCTCAATGTGTCTGTATGAGGTTTGTACGATGAATTCCCTATATTATAAATCCTGTCTATCATGAGACTAATGTTTTATATCTTGCGAACAGTTTGGGCTACGTTATTAATGAGGAGATGATTAATTAAGAGAAACATTTCCTGCATCCATACAGAAGGTTAGTGGATGTTCACCATGAGATCAAACAACCCTTAGTGAAGGCTTTCATAATATTCCTTCGGTTCAAAGTCGGCCACAACATCCGTTAGAACAGCCTTAGCCGGTAAATTGGGAGTTCCGTTCTCACAGTTCGTATCCTCCATCTGTCATTGAATGTATATGACACGATAACCTCTCTCAGAGCTAGGAGGGAACTCCATATTCAGACAGAGGTTGGTAACGCCGGGTGTATGAAGTAGTTGGCAAGGCTGGCGGTATCCTTGGCCCAGATTGGTCTTCGAGACGTTACAGTATTAAGGAAGTAATTAGCACCGAGAGTCGTTAAGCTAACTGACGGGAAAACGTCAAAGGTTGTAGAACATGCGGGGTACGTTACATAATTACTTCCTACCCCAACTTGGTGTAGTTATTAGCGTAAGAGATAGGTCCCTAAAACGCAATTTTAAATATTTATGGCATGGCAATAATGGCTTCTCTTTAATAAACTGTTTATTCTTTTAAAAATATCAAAGCCCTAATGTTATGCTTAGAGTTTGCTACTAAACATAATTTACACCTTTTTGCTTAACTGCCATTGCTAACAATTTTTTACCTTTCTCTTTCATCTAGATCCTTTGATGAGAGGGGTGAAGGTGGCTATCATTTGATTTGCATCATATTGAGTTTGGTGTTGATATTAAACCATGAAAATCCACTATAAATAGTCAATGTTCAAGAAAGCTCTAAGGTAGCCCTCAGATTCCCCAAACCCTCCTATAATCATAGTCGCCTTAATTTAATTAAAACTACATCTATATCACCCTTCCATCTCTCCTCCACACAAAGTATGCAGTTATAACTTATTGGATTGTCTGCCATATTTCTAAAGCCTCAGCTCACAGTCTTAATGTGGGATGGAAGGAGATGTGAGAAAAAGCCAGTGTTTTTGCAGTTTTTAATCCAAAACTTTATTTTTCAAAATAAATCAAATTTTGCTCCAGTACAAACATAAGATTTAATTATCTTCACACTGTGACCTCAACATTACTTGAATATCTGTCAAGGTCGTACTGCAATTTAATGACAACATTTGTACACATATAAAAAGTTTCTCATCTAATTCCGCTATGCTCATGATGGATATTCAGAAACGATTGATATCACCATGTGAAGAAATGAATATTTTATGTTTCTACTGAAGTATTATTTTAACCAAAAAAGTTTTATCATAAAAACTGCTAAAACACTGACCTTTTATCGCGTCCCCTTTCATTCCACCTTAAGTATAAAACTTTAATTTTTCCCTACGCCCTAGTACCTGTTAGGGCTATACGCGCATTAATCAGGCTTATAAAATTTGGGTGAGAAAAGTAGAGTTTTAGAGGAAATGCACCGAATTTACTTAAAGGCAGAGGGGTAAAATATTTAGGCAAAAAAAAAAACCTCTTCAGAGCGTCCGACAGGATTTGGAACCTTAATATTCCCGTCCCCAGCAATCCAGTCTTAACACCAGAGTGACGCATTAGACCTTTCTACCACTGATGCGGTAAAAGTAAATCCCAAATTAAATTTAAAGGTAATTTGTTCGTTGTGATTGATTATGATGGTAGCAATGATGGAACCCAAATGAAACCACACAGACGCCATTAAATAAACCGAGCTGTTGGTTTGCCTGACATGAAAGCGATGTAGAGCGGCGGGGGAAAAAAAGGAAAGAAGACTCAGGATGGTGAAAGAGAAGGAGAAGAGGGGATGGTGAAAGAGAAGTAGGAGAAGAGTCAATGTTGACACTTACTTAGCTCTCTCTGCTGTCGGTCCATTCGCAGAGCACACATCTCCTCCATTAGAGAGAGGGCAGACCAGTTCTTTAGTTCAAAGACCTCCATCAAAACTGGCAAAATGTTGTCTCTTCTAAACATTAGGGACTGATTTGCTTTGAAGTTGCTTGTTTGGTTTGCTTAGCCCCATCACACACACAACGAGGACGGACACGCTTTGTGTGATGGCGATCCACCCCTACACATTTTGATGTTTCAACGTGTGAAAATAACCCACAGTGGACAGTAGATTTACACGTTCCCTGGAAAAACAAGAGCAGGAAACAATATGTCTTCACGCGAAGACCTCGTCAACCACAAGGTTTAGGGTGGGTATTTAGGGAACGCGATTTAAGAGCAATTTTTTGCAGTTTATATTACAAAATATTTTTGGTCAAAACAAATAAAATATTGATCAAGTAGAAACAAAGAGTTTAATTTTCTATACATGGTTATATCAACAGTTGTTGAATATCACTCTAGGGTTATCCTAGAATTTAATGACAACTTTGTCTATTAATTTATAAAATGTTTTATCAAATACTAATATGCTCATGACAGATATTCAACAATTGTTAATATCATCATGTGAATAAAATTAAACTATATGTTTATACTGGAGCAATATTTCATTTATCTAGGCCCATTATATGTTTTGCTATTAAAACTGCAAAAACACAACTTTTCTCACGTCCCCTACACTACCACATGTCGATAATAGCCTAATTATCTGTGTTTACAGTAAATACACTATTCAAAGAACAGTCATCAAAATATATAAAGAAAACAGGGCCAAAATGTTACAATCCATTCAATTTTTCCTTAATGAAGAAACACTGAGAATATGATTGAAGGGATCTTTAGTGACGTCATTTCAGTTTTTGCCTGGTGTTTGTCTTTCTCGTTGCAGGGGTAGTGGTTATGCATATGTGGTACATATAGTAGTGAGTATAGTGTATGTGTACTGAAAACAAAACATGTTTATCATCGGATGTTTTTAGTTAGCTTTTTAAAGCAGCATACAGCTGACATTGGCTACATTTACACGATCCTGTGAATTCACTTCTTCATTCAAGGAGATTTTTTTTAAGAACGTATGAATCAAACGTTACTCTTGTAAGTAATAGCGTTGGTTTACTTTACCACTGCATTGGACATCAGCAATTTATTACTTTAACGCTTGAAGTTCACCGAAAATAGAGAGCAGCATCAGCTTGAGTGGTGCAGCAGTTCACACGCTAACAGAAATGTATGTGCTACACATGACGATTTACATCACAGATTAGGAGCAACAATTATAAACATAATTTATTTTCTAGTGAATATATAGATCTTTCAGATTTTTGTCGTGCTATATGTTTGTAAATTATAGTAACCTGTCATGACACAGCTCAATGAAAATCGATACACACGCTTCCCATCCAACGAGTTGTTTCAAATCTACTCAATATAACAGTTGACAAGGCTGTCTGCTTGTATCTAGTTTTACATCTTATACGTCAATGATTTGAGTTGGTTTGTTTTAAAATATGACTATGTATCTCAATAAAAAAGTTTTTGAGCAGAGTGGACCAAGCTAAAATTAGTTGAACTAAAGCAGAATGGGTTACCCCGATGGGGATAAATCTCGTGATTGTTTTAGACTTTGTCACGTGATTGCATTCCTGCTCTTGTTTTTAGGTGAACGTGTGAATCTACAGTAGACCATGGACATAGTATGAGAAGGTTGACTCTAAAGAAAATGTATCAGTATTATCTCGTTGAGTGGATAGTGAACCACAACGTGAAAAGAAAAAAAA
The DNA here is from genome assembly GCA_902155825.1 of Timema genevievae. NCBI lineage: Eukaryota > Metazoa > Arthropoda > Insecta > Phasmatodea > Timematidae > Timema > Timema genevievae. The sequence continues at coordinate 7,486 of CABFWO010003154.1, read as the reverse complement.
AAACCTTTCGGGTTTCATGGCTAGTTTTACTTTTGAGTTTAATTTTCGATTTAAGACATTGTCAACCATACTTTGAATGTCTTTAATCAATGTATTAAGGTTTTTTATTTTTGTGGGTATTTTATACAGACTTGTAAAGATGTATAACAACTTTATAGCTAGTATGTTCAACATTATAGAGTTACTAATGGCCTAACCTAATAGTTAACGATGAAAAAGATAGATAGGAAGAAATATATTAGCATTAAATTAGAGAAAGTTGAGAAAACCACAATGATACATCACATATGAAAAAATAATCCCAGGTGCATCTAACCGTGATTCAAACCCCAGATTTACTGTTAAGAGTGACCAAGGTCAGTACTAGTTCAATGCCTTAGACTGCTTGACCAACGCTACACAGAGTCCCATAGTTAAGCAACACTTCCCCCTTTATGCCTAAAAGCTGAAACACAAAACAAATATATTATGGGTCCGAATTAACGATCCAGTGCCTAAAACGTATGTGACCCTATAAATATGTAGACTCGTTCGTATAGTTTAAAATTTTAAATTTTCCGCCCTGAAATCTCCAAAAATCCACATACTGTATTTTGATTGATCATAAAGAGCTTAATCCCCGTGGAAACAATAGGTAACGGGTACAGAAGCATGTACTGGCTCTTTGTGAATTGAAATAGGGGGGTCAGAAAACAAATTGTATTCCCATTTGTATATTACTCTTCCCCTGTTTGTTATACAATTGTTGGACAGTTCCACCCAGTAACATTACACATCCACTTGGCTTATGGCGTTTATTAATTTCTGCTCAACTATTATTAATTGTATTCTTTAAATTGAAAAATGACACATGGACATAGGAATCGAAGCCGGGTGTCCTTTTTTCAATTTAAAGAATATGATATTTAGTTGCGGCTATAACAGTAATTAAAAAAATATAATAGCTTGTCTATTTATTCCATTACTATTAATTGGCTAATATATTTTAGCAGGAGTTAGACAAATGTTTGTTATACTGACTTATAAATATAAATAAAACAGTCATATTTGTTTCTTGTATAGACCTCAATTTTGGCTGTCAGAAGTAAATAAAATATATATAAATAATAAATAAATAATAAATAAAACAGTCATATATGTTTCTTGTATAAACTTGTCAGAAGTGACAGCTGATAAACACATGTTTTTGCAGATCATATGGTTCGGCGGAGGGATATATAATTTGGTCTGGTAGCTTTTTTAAACTGTCTGCTGTCAGCTGTGAGCTGTCAGTCAGCACCAAAGAAGCTATGTGGGACCTATAGTTTCATTTGCTACGTCAGATATCCAGTGGTAGCTAGTAAACATTCACTCTACACAAATGTTAACAAACTTATATTTCTTCCTTTTTCTAATAACATTTGACGGGTCTGACAATTATAACGTCCTTTATGGAAAGTCTAAGATTAGTTTTTCCACCGCGTCTTACTACCCGTCCAGAAGATATGCATATTTTACACTAACTAATAAAACTATGATGAGAAAGGGAGAAGAGGAAATGCATATGAGTTCGCGTGGGTGGAGAGAGAATAATAAATGTAGAGAGAGCGAGAGAAAAAACGAGTGATGATCTTAGGATAAAAAAAAGAATAAAAAAATATAAGGAAATAAAACTCCATAGCGTCAGCTCACAACCGAGCCATACCGATCGAGCGGCCTCCAACTGTTGGCAAAGATAGTGCTGACTTCTATGGATCCAGGGTGTCATGTGGTCAACACAGCAAACTCTCCAGTCGTTAATCTCATTTTTCTAGACCGGAGCTGCTACTTTTTCATTCAATGAGAGAAGGAAGGGATAGGCGGAAATAAAAAGATACAAGGAGATATAAAATTAAAGAAAGAAAGATACAGAAAAATAAGCGAGAAAAATAAAACAAACAAATAAAGATAAATTTGTATAAAGAGGAAAATCTAGACAAAGAGTCTAAGTTGGTTAGAGAGTGAAAGACAGAGAAATGGAGAAAGAAACTGAGGTAAGAGAGTGAGAAATATAGAGTAGGTTGGAAACTATTTAAGAATAAGTACTTCATTACACTCGGCCAGTATTCAAACCCCCTCATTGAGTCCTCTACCCTGTCATTGATAGACTGTTCTTTACTGATTCCTTAGAGTTTCAGATAGTTGATTTACTGAGCCTTCTAAACTCGTTCTAATACACTAATTAGCACTGGTGAGAAAAGGTACAGTCCGATTTTAATAGGAAGAACCTTATCTGACAACTATAAGAGTTGATATAACTACTTTCACGTATTCATACGTCAGTTCATAGTATCTGCAGCAGTCACTTCTGATGTATATTAACTTCTTTTTGTCTTAACACTGAGTCTTACTACCCTTTCTGATTATCTGCATATGTACTGATTACACTAATATATTAGGAATGAGAAATATTGAATAAAGAGGAAGTGTGCCCGCATTGGGTTGTAGGGATAGTGAGAAACCATTTAGAAAATTATGTAAAATTATATTATTACTGTTGACTTCAAATACATATTTTTGTATTTTATAAAAGTTTTTTTTAACCAAAATCCTATGTATTCTTCGTCCACTCTGTAGGGTAAAAAGCATTACATTATTCCACCATGGTATAGCCTATAAGATAGGCTCATAGTATAAGGCATCAAGGTAAGACTTCTACCTTTCAGGGTAAATTGACTTTACATGGAACATAATCAACTGTTGGTTGTTCAACTGAAATGCTCAGTTCTGACCCGGTAGGTCTAGCAAAGGTTTTAATAACAGCAAACTGTCCTTGGGATTTTTTTCTGTGCATATTATACTTAACAATCAGACGAATCCTGGTTGATTTATCTTAATTTCACCTTATTCATCCTTTAGCTTTAAATTGGGGTTTATTCGTCGATAGACTGACCGACTAGAAAAACTCGCTGCAATAAAAACAAGATTCACATTCACCCTAATAATACATTATTCATATAGAAGAAAAGTAATCCAGTTATATTAAGTGAAAACATAAGAATTATACTTGTAAATACTGAATATATCCATGCATGAATCGGAAATTTTCCACTGAGTCTATAAATTAATACATTCTACAGTGAAGCCTAATAAATTATGCGGGATTATTTTTCAAAAATGTCTTAAAGTGTGAAATTATTCAAAAAAGTTTCAATATCCCCATGATAATTGAATAAAGTTGAGTACTTTTAACTTTAATTAATTTGAATTTACCAAGGGAATGATGTAACTTTAATAACGTTAAGTGCTTTAACTCGTTTAATTCCATATTTAAATGATTGGTATTTCTTTTTATCCCTCGCAAAGGAAAGAAGATTTTTCTGCCCTTACCCCACTCCCTAAATATCCATAGCGTATCTCTTTCTGTAAGCATTTAAAGCTCTTAAGTTCAATTCATATTAAGGCTAGAAAATGTTTTTGTAAAATTGAATTCGTTCCCATTTCGCTGATAGGTGAATAAAATTCTTGGATTTGATTGTTACGTTTGTCTTAAAATTTAATTAGGATAAACCACTAATAGCTTCTAGAAGCATTAACTATATCAATATTGTTAAAATAAACTGTTTGTCTGTCATGAGCATTGCGTGCAATATACCTCAGGCAAATTCTGAAATTTTTAAAAATAAATAGCCCCTTTGAATGAATATGTGCTCCTCGAATCCGAAAATGTAAAAACGCCTTCCAAGTACAGTCATTGAATTAAAACATTTCTCCCGGGCAACACCGTGAGTAACTAGTAGCGGTCTAGGACAACTGGGCACCAGCATCTGGGCACCGGCAACTGGTCGCTTGAGAACTGGGCACTGTACACTGTACACTGGGAACTGGTAAGACACTGTCTTACTGGGCGCCAATACAAAGGGCACCAGTGCAAAAACGTAAACATTACATTAAAAAAAAATATTAAACCTGGCGCCCAGCTATCTTGGCACCCAATCTTCCCAGTGCCCATTTCGCAAGCGCCTGTTTGGTGGCACCCATATTGTGGTGCCTAATGGTCCGGATCAGAACTAGTAGGCCTAAGTAATAAAATAAAATATGCATGACATATTATTTTTAATTCGAGCACACAAATTCTGTCATACCGTAATCATTTAAATAATGTATAGATATGTTCAATAACATCATTCGCATCTGCACCAGTGGGCATGTGGACAAAATCATCAGCATAGTCTAGTTTGATTTACAAATAGCAAGGTGGTTGGTGTTGGAATCCCGGATACTAATATAGTATTTACATTTAGGAAAAAATTAAAAACATCAGGGAAAACTACCTTAGTTACACCTCATCGGGATTCAAACCCTAAACTTTCCACTACCTTCATACCAGAACATACGAGGTTGACACCTAAAACTGCGCGCCCAACAATTTGGATAGCAGTAATAGTGACGAAAGAATAGATTTACAATAATATTCCCGAAAGCGCTCTGCTATATATATATCAGGAATAGAATCTCAGATCTCATGGATTAGAATGGAAACCTCGTTTCGAATTCACGTCTCCAAATTGTTTCTTTAGAGAACGAGATGAGTTCACAGTTCAAGAGTAGATCTTGTGTGTGGTCTTGGTACACAGTTAGATAAGTGTGTGTGTGTGTGTGAGAGAGAGAGAGAGAGAGAGAGAGAGAGAGAGAGAGAGAGAGAGAGAGA
>CABFWO010003153.1:67592-92781 GCA_902155825.1 Timema genevievae | reverse complement strand
ATTTTATAATTTTTTTTTTTTTTTTAGCCTTTATAAGTTTTGATACTTTCACAAATAATTGATTCATTTGCCTGTAGGAGGTTTTTATGTATCTGATTGTTATTGTTTTTTAAAAATTTTAGAATCGATTAAGTTCATTTTGTTTTGTTGTTATAAATATCATGTTTGTTTTTCTACAATAGCAGATATGTGTTTGCTTTTCATATTTTCTAAATTGTATAAAGCTCCATTTATAGGACTGTAAATATTTGATTGTACAAGTGTTTTGACAACTTTTTTCCTTTTCTATTAAAATATTTACGAAACTGTTTTGAAACATGGCCACTATCAATAAATTCTTTTACAAAATATATTTTGTGTTTAATTTAAATTTACTCAATGGGCTCCATGTGAGATAGTGGAAAGGACAAGACAAATAATTCATAAATAAGTGAAAATACATCTTAACATCTAAAATAAATAACATAATTTAAATTAAGTAGAATTATTGTTACCCAAGCGATAGGAGTTAAATTAAAACCGTAAAAAAAAAACCTCTTCCACTACCACAGGTAAATTCTCCAGCTGAAGAGAGAACCTTTATTTGACAATTTTTGGTCTAAAGAGGTAGTGGCGCACATAACAAGGAACCTACCCAGTGGTGTACCTTGGCATCTTGAATAATCAGGTGGAGGTTGGGTTGAACCCCAGTGGAAACCTGGTCAGGGCCAAAACCAACAAGCTTGGAACAGGGTCTGGACAGTTGGCTCCCAGCTTGGTAGGCTGGGAATGTGAGGGTTGGTGATGAGCTAATTCATCATCAGGATTTAATATCCTGTCGCCTCGATTAGGGAAGGCTACCAACAAAAGTTCTACCCGAGGACCTAAAAGCAGCAGCCCTGTTACTGAGGTGTAGGCGACAACAGGCTTAGTAAACCAGTGGCTGAAACAATCCAAAGTACTCCAGAAGATAAAGTAAAATGCCAGATTGGAAAAATTGTTGACAACCATAAGCTAAGAATAAGAACTCTGAACATTGGCACACTGAGTAGAAGAGATTGTGGATATGACGTATAACAGGAGAGTGGATATCCTGGCCCTGAGTGAGACAGAGTGGTGAGGGAATTAGGGAAAGTCTACATTTTGCATTCTATGATAAACGAAGGGGGGAGAAACACTGTAGGCTTTGAAGTGAGAGAAGGGCAGGCAGAGGAAGTACGTGTAAATGACATAATTAATAAAGATGGTGTGAGAAATGTGTACCCAGCAGAAGAAAAATACAAATTTGAGAAAGATCTAGAAGTGTATATGGGAACAGAGTGGTAGGTAGTAATGGAGGATCCTAACGCAAAAGTAGGAAAAGAGATGACTTGAGGTGTTTGGGGAAGAAGGTTGGGGAGAGAGTAACGAGGCTTAGAAGGTTGAATTTAATGTGTAAGAAATAAATTGAAAGTGGCAAAAAGCTGGTATAAGAAGGAAAGAGAAAGCCTTAAGATAACTAGATACAGTTGGAATGGGGAGCAAAGGTCAGTGATAGACTACTTTCTCATGGATTAAGAAATAAAAATGCAGACTTTAAACATCAAGGTAATACCAAGTGTGTCATTTAGTGACCACAGGTTGTTGGTGACAGACATAAATGGATGGGAATGTAGGAGAACTGTAGTAAGACCAGAAGGAAGAATAAATAAGAGTGTTGAGACTAAAAAATGAAAAAAATATGTACCTAAGAAAGTAAAAAAGCTTAATGTCCAAGGATGAGTTGCAAAGTGTTGAGGTGAAATGAGAAAGGTTTGGTGGGAGCTGCAGTGGAGGTATGTGGTAAGACAAGTAATAAGAGGAAGGGGATAGAAACATCCTAGCAGAACGATAGGGTGGAGGAAAATAATAAAGCATTCAGAGGGTGTTTTAAGAATAGGAATGAGGAAACAAGAATAAAAGAGTGAAGCGAGTAGTATGGGAAGCCAAGAATGATTGGATGTCTAACTGGACAGAAATGTTGGAACATGATGTGGAAGGAAGTAAAGTTTTATATAATCAGGTAAGAAAGAGGAGGCGAGAGAAAAGACGTTAAAATGATGGATAAAGAAGGAAGAACGTCAAAGAAAATGAACTATGAATGAAGTATTTTGAGACGATGTTCAACGTGAAATAGGAAAGGGATGAAAGTGAAACAGAGGAGCAGGAATAAATAAGTGGAGGATGCATTAAAGAGGATGAAACAAGTAAAAATACCTGATGTTGACGAATTGACTGTGGAAATGATAAGAGCTGCGGATGAAGCAGGAATACAATGGTTATACAGGGTGCTGAGAGTTATTTGGAAGAAAAACAAGGTACCGGGAAAACGGAGTTATAATACATATTTTCAAGAAAGGAGACAGGAAGAGGTGTACAAATTATAGTGGTATAACGATGATGTGCCACTCTACAAAAATATATGAGAAGATACTGTAAAAGAATAAGAAATAGGATTAAATTTGGAGAGAGGAATAGCATGGATTTTTGGAACAGAACTCAACAATAGACTTGATTTTTGCCATACGACAGCTTATGGAAAGAAGGTATGAATATGAGAAAGACTTGGTAATGGTATTTATGGATGTGGAAAAGGTATATGATAGCTTGGATAGAAATAAAGTTTAGAAAGCGATGGATGAGACCGAAGTGTAAAAAGGAGTTGTAATGAAAATGAAAAGCATGTATGAGGATAACAGGAGTCGTGTTAAGACGCAGAGTGGGAGGACGTAGTGGTTTCAAACAAAAAATGGAGTGAAGCGGGATATTGCCCTTTCACCACTACTATTTGTAATGGATAATGGAAATGGTCATGAATAAAGTGATAGGAAAATTCGGGGAGGAACGAATGAAAGCCAGGATGTTTGTTAATGACTTGATGGTATGGGGATGGAAATAAGAGGAAGTATAGGAACAACTATAGCAATTAAATGAGGAAGTAAATGAGTGTGGAATAAAATTTAGCATGGTGAAGGGGGAAGTGATGGTAGTGACAAGGAAGAGGAAAATGTCTAGCAAAGCTATAACGTCAAATGGAGTAGAGCTGAGAAAAATACAGAACGTAAAATATCTTGGAATTGTGATTGAGGTGAAAGGTTGACGTAGAGAGGATCTGATGAGAAGAGGATAACAGGGAGAGTTATTCTATAGATGTGTAAGAGAACTTCTATGGAGCAGAGAAGTGCCCTTTAACTGTAAGGAAGTGTAGTAAAGAGCGTACTTTGTACCAATCACATATGCAGCAGAAACATGTACGCAAACATGGGCATTGCATGTAAGATTTTATTTAGCACCGCGTCTTACTACCCGTTACTATGGATTACAATTACTAATTGATTAGGAATTGGGTAGGTTGAATTTAGAGGAAGTGAACCCGCATTTGCGTGGAGCGAGAGTGGAAAACCATTTAGGATAGACCACCCCCAGATCACCCAACCGAGATTCGAACCTCTATCTCCCCGTCCTCGGAAGTCTAGCTCAACACGACTAGCGCGTTAGCCAACTACGCCACCGAGGCGGGTTGCATGTAAGAGACTAGTAAAGTTAAGGCCATGGGAATGGAGTTTGGGAAGAGTATGTTAGCTATCACGTTGAGAAACAAGATTAGGAATGAAGTTATCCGGGAAATAATGGGGGTACAGGGTCTACTTGAGATAGTAGAGGAAGCAAGACTGAGATGGTATGGACATGTATTGAGGATGAAGAAGGAGAAGAGGCTAAGAAAGAGATGGAAGGAGCATTTAAAAGAAAGGGTACACGCGAGAGGAAACGAATTTACGTAATTACATGAGGAAGAATGGTGGAAGAATAGAGGTAGATGAAAGCATTTTACATTTTACCCGACCACAGACTGGAAACAGTTGTTGATGATGATGAAGGTATAGCTTATAATATAGGATCATAGTGTAATTCGTCAGGGTATATGGAATGTACAGACCAATTTCCATTTGAAAAAATTATCTAATAGATAGAAAAGCTACCATATATAAGTTAATGTATTCGTACGTCGAATTATGTGATCTGCAGCTGTTACTTTTGATAAATATTATCAATACCTATAAGATTACATTAAAAATATTGCAAAGTGTCGTCATTATTTCTCACAATAATATAAGTATGAATTTATTTTCTCAAATTTTCTTCCTTTAAAAACTGTCTTGTAGTTACTTTACCTTTATCCTGAAATGTAAATAAACTTACCTTGATCGCAGTGGTGTATTCTCCGGGTATGCTAGTCCTGCGCCGCATACCCATAATGATATGGAAAGTTATCTCGTTATAAAATTGTTTAGTGTTATGTTAATGATTGTTGATTAATATCTTAATATCCAAAGATGTTAATATTTGGCAAAGTTCATGATTGTGGACGGATTTTGGGATTATATTTTAGTCATCCACCCAGGGCCTTTTAATCTCTAGATCATCATCATCATCAACAACAACAACAATAACAACTGTCTCCATCCTGTGGCCGGATCAATTTAGTAAAACGCCTTCACCTTCCTCTACCCATATGACTTTTTCACTGAAAGAGAAGCACAATTTAAACTTTACACTGCCATCAATGGACAGCGAGGTAATGTTTAAGGCTGGATTTTGAGTAACATAAATCGTTTTCGCTCATCCCTGCTGTACAATAGGTTTAATTTTATCCAAAATAGTTGTTTAAAATGAGAAATATTAGTTATCGGCCGGCCATAAACAGAACACAGGGATTAACAACTCCAAAAGAATGGATAAAACTATTTATATTATGAACGATAATATTGACCTACTTTATTATTATTATTATTATTATTATTATTATTATTATTATTATTATTATTATTACTACTACTACTACTGAAAATATATTAACTGTAAAATATTAAGAGTGGAAAAACAAACTATATCATTCATTTTACTGAATCCAATTACTTATACCTTAATTTAACATCTAACATTCACATATAGCTCTGACACAGAGAAAAATTACTTTGCCATTTATTTATTTCTCTTTATTTTTGTTGTCAAAAAGATAGATTACGTCTTTACCGTTCGCATATTATATTTTTTTCTTATTTTTTGAAAATCGATATTTTAAACCCAAAAGATAGATCTTTTATATCAATATTTTTACGGTCGAAGTAGCAATCGTGACTTGCGAAAATTGTGACGATAAAATAGCGGCAGAATGAATTCGCGTTTTTGCTTAAGAAATTATTCTGGTAAATACGCATGCGCTAAAAACAATTAAAAACCAAGTATGACAAAATACTTTTGATGTGGCACACCATAACTTAAATAATTTCTTTTTATAACATTATTATGTCGCAGGAATGTAATGATTTGTACTAAAATATAACCTGACGTGGTGAAAAAGACATTTATTAATTCCTTGTTTACGAAACTGAATATTACACTTGCTCAATATTGGATGCTTAACACTGTTGGGATCCCCTCGCATTGACTAATAATAAAGTTATTTGTTATGAGTTAGCACTCAACTGTTACGTCTCATAAACCGCGAATCATTGAAAGTTGTTCTGTATTGTGTTTCAAAAAATAAACGCATGTTAGGCCTATTGTTTATTTCATTTTGAATTCTACGTTATGTTTCGAAAACAACTTTCATTGAAATTCAATGTAATGAAGCAGCAAAATAATGGAATCAAATCATCAGAGGATATTGTAAGAAATTTGACACTCATATTAAAAAAAAATTTAAATTATTTTCAAACTAAACTATTTCAATGTTTGCACATTTATTTAAGTTTGATTATATAAATTAGGTTAAGATTCCGAGCAATTTCAATAAATTATTTTGTTTGGTTTTGTTCTTTTAAATTGATACAACATATTCCTATTAATTATACCTAATACAAAGTAACTTAACTTCCTTTTTTTCAGTCAGAAGAAGACAAACGTTTACAGGAAGAGTTAAACATGCTGGTGGAAAAACTTTGCGTAAGATTTAATTTTATTATTGCGAGAAATTAAATGTAGCCATAAGATATCACGAATTTTGGTCACATGTTCTAAACTTTAAATCAGTAGTATTCAACCCTTTTTGTTCGCATACGTTGAGATCTAATTTATTTTCAATTTTGTACTCCCTAAAGTTGTTGGTGCATAATGTAAGTTATACAAATTCTATAATCTACATCCAAAATAGATAAATGGCCTCCCAGATCACATTCTTAATGCCTGGGTCGCTTGTGACACTCTAAATCAGGTCCTGATTATTCACTGCTTATCTTGAAATAATACATAGACCTGTATATATATTTTTAGGTACTGGTAGGGCTTATACATATATATAATGTACTCCCTAAAATGTATTCATTTACCCCTTCTGGTATGTGTACCTCAGGTTGAATACCACTTGTCTAAAGGCCAGTTCTCATATATCATTTTTAATTTATCATTTCCAATGAATCATTGAAAATGATAACAAAATGAACATCAGAACACAAATTTCATTAGACTGAATCATTATTTAAAGCTTTCACTAAAAGTGAAAAGGAGTTATACTTTTCTTCATTTTTAATGATCATTATTGAAAAATGAAAACAAAATGAACAGTGAGAACACGTGCTAGAATTAATGAATTCATTTATCTTTGAATGTAAATATTTATTTTAATTAAACACTACACTGTGACCAACTGCAACCTTTTATTGGATTTAATCCTCAATTGTTTTCAAGTTTTGACTCGCGTTGACAAACCAGACAGCCTTTAACGAAATTTGTGGCGCTTATTTACAGGCATTCTGTTTTGAGAGTTCTCAAAAAATGGTCTTTAAGTAGCGTGACAAACAAACACTAGTTGGTCAGTCACATCATGATCAATGACACACATGAACGAATTCCTTTTATTTTCATGGAAAATGAATCATTGAAAATGATACTTGAAAACTGGCCTTAAAGCCTCCATATACAGAATCTTTATCCATAGGTCCATAGTATGGTTCGTAATAAATTGATGTCACAGAATCATATGGCTTTGTCTTCAGAGTCCTGATCCGTAAGTCCTTACTCCATAGAATTTGAATTGATTATAACTTTCTAAGGGCTAGTTTATACGGACTACCAATTACAGTTAAGTAAATTTTTATATATGTGCACATCGAAAGAAAAGTACCAATGGCAGCACACTGATTATAAGTTTGATTATTTCATTTAATTTTATATAAATATATTTATTGTGGTTGTACTTATAATCCTACATTTCAAGTAATCTATATTCTAGACGTTTTCTCAAAAAAGTTGTTTTAATTTCTTTTATTGGCCAGCCGACGACTTTCTTATTGAAAACAATTTTATTTGAAGAATTTCAACAAAGTCTCTTGACTATCTCATTGGTTGGCACGGTCACGTGATTAAGGATACAGGCCGTGCAGACGCGAATATAAATTCTATGAATACTGATTCCATAGATGGGGGCTTAACGCAGCACACTCTTAATTAAGAATAAATTGCCGTTGGTGGGGAGATCAGCGCTCGAATCTTGGTTGAGTGCCTTAGGGTGGTCTTTCGTAAATGGTTTTACACTTTTCTCTCCGTGCAAATTCAGGTACATTTCCTCTAAATTTGACTTTCTTCTTCCCTATACCATTAATGATACTATATAATGCAGATAGCCCAATGGGTAGAAAATTGGGGTGCACAAAAAAATAAAATTTTATTTTCCTAAAAATACTTTTTAAAAAACCACATATTTTTGTGTTCAACAATAGCATTATATTAAGGCCTATATTGTTAGTGCTATTTTCTGTATATTTATTTATAAACTATAAAAAGTGATGGCTTAAGATAATATCATGACTTTATGTATGAATATGTAAAAGTCATTTCTCTAGCACTCACTTAAGGTTCTTCCTTTTAAAATTGGACTGTAGGCCTACTTAAACCATTATTGCATTGTATCAAGGAAAAGGATGAAAAACTGTATCACCCGGCGCTCGAGTGTCTGAGAGATTTGATCCGCACTTCGACTACATCCATGACGAGTGTACCTAAACCTCTCAAGTATCTTCGCACTCATTACAACACCATCAAGGTAAGATGTATTTTTATAGGGCTAGGCCTACATATACCTTTTAAATGATGGCGGAGGGGAGGGAGGAGGAATTGGCCTCTTGTTGTGGATAAGATCATTAGAGGAGTAAGACTTGCTTCAGTAGCCACATGGTCCAAAGCATCACTCTCTTATTACTCTTATTAGACTAGACAGCTGATGACAGGGAGATCAGGGTTCACATCCCGGTCGGATGTACTGAGGTTTTCAAATTTACCTCCACACAAATGCGAATACACTTCCTATAAATTCAATTTTCCTCATCCCTAACTCATTAGTGTAATTAGTACATAAGTTATGCCTATAACCTGACCACACAGTAAGACATGGTGCTAAAAAAAATTAGAGGAGTGAAGCTTCAAACGATTTTTAACCTACTACTTGTTAGTTCGGATACCGGTAGGGGTCATTCTACTTGGTCCTAATGGTGTAGGAAAGCAGATCAAATTCAAGTACACAGAGTTCACTATAAGTGTAGTCCATAGCGCCTTTAACCCAGAAAAAAATTATAATGTTTATGAAGTAGGCTATCTAAACTTTATTGTTTCTACTAGCTTCTACCCAGCGCGGCTTCGCCCGCAATAATTGATAAAATCTTTTAATATTATAATACTAAACTTTTTATCATAAAGGTGACTTCATATTTACACGTGAAAACAACAAAATTTCTCTCAACTTTTTGCTCTCTAGAAATATTTTACATGTTAGATGGTGCATAAGTTTTTGTTTTGAACTGATCTTGACTGACTTTAAAAAATGGTGAGGTAAAGTAATATTTTAATTATAATCACATTCATATTTACTCGTAAAATTAAATTAAAATCACAATATTTAGTTTAAACATTAGTATTGTAAAATTAATGTAAAATCAAAGGTTAGGAATAGTCCTATATGTTATTCCAGGACATACCCTACCTACGTACCAAGTTTCATTCGAATCCGCTCAGCAGTTTTGGCGTGATTGAGTAACAAACATCCAAATAAACACACATTCACATTTATAATATTAGTAAGAAGTAAGATTATCATCTTTTCTAGGTTTTTTAAATGTAATTTCAAAGTTTAATATGTAGGAACCCTCTTCTGTGGCTGAATGAACTTAAGTGTCACTCTCGTACTATACTGGACTGCCGACAACGGGAAGATCAGAGTTCGAATCCTGGTCAGTCATACTAAGGGTGATTTTCTATAAATGGTTTTCCACTTCTCCTCCAAACAAATGTTGGTACACTTCCTGTAAATCAAACCTTCCTTATCTCAACCACATCAATGTAACTAGTACATATGCGTCTAACTCCTAAAAAAAATATATAAACTTGAACAATGTTTATTTTCAAAATAAAAACATGATCTTAAATGATTGTTATAAGATAGCTTATTCTATTTTTCTCAGGAGGCCTACCTGAGAATGAAGGACCCGGAGGTCCAGAAGTTCTGTGCAGATATCATCTCTGTGTTGGCGATGACGCAACTGAACGACACGGATCAGGCCGCAGAGAGAGAGTGCCTCAAGTATTGCTTGTTGGGCACCAAAAGTGATGTCGGGGACTGGGGACATGAATACGTCAGGTCAATCCTCTGAGCTCTTTACATATAAGAAAGTGGAGTAGCTTAGGCTGGGGTGATTTTGGGACTTTTTTTTTAGGTTTTTCAAATATTACACGAAAACTATGCATTATAATCTTGAACCAATACACTAGTTTAAAAGCCCCATCTTTCCTCTATTTGTTTTTTAAGACAAATCAATGATTACCCTTATAGTTAAGTGAGAAATGAGATTTGAAGGTGTCACAAAGTCACTCCTAAATACAGGGTGATTTCATGATCAATATATTTTACCGTATTAATAACACTAGGAAATAAAGAAGTACAAAGTAACCCTACAGACATGTAGAAAACTATGAACTTTTTATATTATTATATAAAACAGATTGACTTGGAGGAAAAATTATCTGGTTTGGTCAATATATGTACAAGCTGGCGCGAATGGAAGTTTCTGAAACATAACAAAGTGAGGTTAAAATATAAACATGGAAGGTAAAAATGCACAAATCGGTGGAAGTTTTTAAGCTTACCCCAAGTGTGCGCCATATTGGGCTGCCAGTTGCTGTCTTTTTGACACACTTGAGGCACGAGATACAGAGTTTTTAATATTCATAAAGTCAACCCATTAGTCACAAAGCCAGCCCCGCTTAAGTTAAATACGCCCTTGTTAGTGACTAGGTGCGGGTATACGGTTCTTGAGGGAGACGATTTAGTCTATAGTCCAATTTTCTTAGGAAAAGCCTTATCTGACAACTAGACAAGTTACTTGGGGCCACAACTATAAAGCTCATATAAATCAAGTTTGCCCCCTACTTTAAATCACTAAGTGGAAGGGGGGGGGGGGTGAACTGTTGTAATTCAAATGAGCTATATTGTATAAGTCCTAGATTTACGATCACATATTAATACATCAAGTCATATGATCTGCAGGTGTCACGTTACATAGATAGTATCAATAACTATAAAATAACAATAATAATATAGTAAAATGTTATCAGTGCTGGCACAAAAAACGTTTTTGGTTTTCTAAAGGGCTATTTCTATAAAAAAAATAGGCTGTACTTTTATGTTCCATGAATTTATTGGCCTCAGCGGTTCAAGAGATGTTTTAAACCTGGATATTTAAACTTAGATACTAAACAAAATCACTTTTAAGAGTTTGTTTTCTAATCTAGTGGCTATACGACGTTTTGGCTGGAATCCCGGCTAGCAAATATAATTGATATGTGGTGTACCTTGAACTTTTTATGACTTGGTAGCTAAGCCTGGTACACACCGCCCAATATCTTGTCCAATTTCTGGTGGTCACATTCATTACACATAAGTTTAAACCAGAGACTTTACTTATGAGACCTATAATTGCATACAATATTTGAACACTATGATACTTCTTTATTCATTTTTTATGGTGAAATAAACATTTGAGTTCATTTAAAAAAATAGAATTTACTTTACCTATTTACCTAATCATCCCCAAAGGCTAAGAATAAATGAATATTTACAAATTACAGCACTTTCTTTCTTTCTTTTTAAACTGAAAAGCTCTATGCTTGGGGTTCACTCTTCTATAATTTTAATTTATATATATTATAAAATAATTGTTACTTAATAAGTAAACCATATGATCATTCATTGGAAAAATGTAAGTGTCTTGCAGACAAAGCTATATCTAGGTTTTCAACTCAAAAATTCTACAGTAAATATGCCTGATATTGGACGTGCTCTACTTCCTACAGACCCACTTCAGTGGCTGAATGGTCTAAGGCGTCACACTCATGTTAAACTGGGCTGCTGAGGGCAGGGAGATTGAGATTTGAACCCTGGTCGGGTGTATGGAGGATGGTTTTTCCTTCAATGCAAAGACTTGTAGATTACCTCTAAAATTCTTCATTCCTCATGCCTATCCCATTACGGTAATTTTCATCAACACGACACATTCTTGTGGCCACAACTTCTTGAACAATATATTTTTTTCGTGTGTACCTGTCTTAGTGCTATGAAAAACGTAAGAATTTGAAATAAAATATATATTGTTTACTAGTTTAATAAATCATTCCACTCCTCAGGCAACTAGAAAGTGAGATCGCCGAGGAGTGGATCCTGATCACAGAGGAGAGGAACAGGGCCACAAAGGCCCAGTTGCTGTCCATCGTAGATATGATTGTCAGCTTCGACATGAGTCACAACGCTGAGATCCAGGCATGTGATCTTCTCATGGAGATTGATGAAATTGACAGACTGAGAGATTATATAGATGCCTCCAACTACTCGCGGGTTTGCCTTTACCTTATCAGGTTTGAAATATTTTTAATTTCATCTCTTATAAACTACCCTCGAAATCATATTTGTAATTTTAAAACAATATAAGGATAGGTGGTGTACGTTTGTAAGTGCGGCAATTAACTTGCAAGCTCCTAATGCAAAGCGTAAGTCATCACCATCATCGTCAACTGTTTCCAGCCTGTGGCCAGGCCAATTTAATAAATGCCTCCATCTTCTTGTATCCTTCCACCATTCTTCTTCCTTTATTTGCTTCTATTACTTTCCTCTCACATGCACACTTTCTGTTATCTGCCACTCCCATCTATTTCTTGGTCTCCCTTGCAGTCTTTTACTTACATACTTCATCTCCATCATTCTCTTTGACATCCTCTCCTTATACATCCTCATTGGATGCTCATAATTAAATAATTAAGGAAATAGACTAAACTGTTGATGACAGAGAGATCAGGGTTCTAATCCCAGTTGGATATATTGAGGGTGGTTTTCCACTCGCCCATCATGCAAATGCTGCTACACTTCCTCTAAATTCAAGCTTTTTAATACCTAACTCATTAGTTTAATTAGTACATATTCGTATAACCTGCGGTGCTAAAAAAGTAAGTAATTTAAAACAAATGTAAGCTAGCTGCTAAGTATAGCCTACATGAGATTGAAAGGACAATCGCTTCAAAATAATTCTGATAGTTAGTTAATTTTCCACTCTTGTGAGTTTTGGGTATTAAATAAATCTTTGTTGTGTATAAGGAACAGGGTTGTATATATTTTGACATGTTGAAGTTTTAACACATTTAATTCGACTTCCACACCCACAATTTACTTTGGATCTTTTAAATCACTCTCAAGATAAATGAAAACTTAAGCAAACATCTGCACTATAAACTTAAACCAATGGGAGCACAGTTCACACTTTACATTGCTGCCACTAGATTAAGAGGGAACGGCTGTGTCTTGAAGAAAAAAATCAATCTCTTCTGCCAAATACCCCAGACCTAGGTTTCATTATATCAGGAGGGAATGCACAACTCAACTTTCTAAAAGAGGAGACTCGAAAGGGAGGAAAAGTAAATTTGTAAAGAACGATAGGACACTTATATATGAACATGTAATTGGAATAACATAAAGAACAAACACAGGAAATAAACATTGGATGCAAATAAATAAGTTGCGTTGTTCGTTTCACATTCTCCTGACGAGTTCTGATAGAATGAAACCTAGGTCAGGGTATTGACCTGTAACGATCGATTTTCTTCAAGAGGCAGCCATTACCTCTTTGTCCAATGATGAATAGTTAACTACATGTCTAACTCAAGTTGTGTTTTTTGCTTTGTTTAGCTGTGCGTTGTATGTTGATAAACCAGAGTACATCAAGATTATCAATCTTGTCTTGGACTTCTTCTTGAAATTCCGGGAGTACACCCGCGCCATGTGTCTCGCCATGAACCTCAATGATGTCAAGCTGATGACACGAATATTTGAATCATGTCAAGACGGGTAAGTGTTCATATATGATTGTGTAAAGCACTGGGATAAATCGTTGGTAATAGAAAGGTTAGGAGACCAGTTTACTTTGGTTCATTGGTCTTGAAAACTTGGTAGAGCACCATGGGAGCTTTAGATAGGGAAATATAAGGGAATTTAAATATGTGATGGTGTGAGGCGTGTAAGAGACCTGCTATGGAGAAGAGAAGTGCCCTTGAAGTGTAAGGAAGTGTTGTACAGTTTGTATTTTGTACTCATTGTCACATATTCAGCAGCAGAAACATGGACATTGAATGTAAGAGAAACTAGGAATGAAGTTTGTTGGGAGCATGTTAGCTGTCATGAGAAACAGGTTTAGGAATGAAGTTATCCGAGAAAGAGTAGTAGTACACGAGATAGTAGAGGGAGCAAGGGTGAGACGTCACATTACCCAGGCCACTGCAACCGAACTTTGGCCCGGTCACCTGAGGAGCACTCAGGGACCCAAGAGGAGCTTTCCAACATTGATACAAAGATCTCCACTAGAACGCTGAGGCAGACACCCATACTGCCACCCAAGAAGATACAACCATGGCAGAAAGGAATCTCTACGATGTCTTCATGGTCCTAGAAGAAATCAGAGGGCCGCTTCAGGGGCATGATATCGCCACCCAAGGACTTAAACAAGGCTAGCCAGGCGCACAAACTGCTCAGACAAGTACAGCCTTGAACTTCTCAACCCGAACGGCCCAGCCGGTGTTCCAGGGAGGGATCAGTCCCAGTACCAGAAGCCTGGACATCTCTCAGATAATTAGACACCAAGCTCCTTCACGCAGACGACACCGCAGCCCTTGAATGGCTTGGCTCTCAAGGCAAGGTCACAGAGATTCCACTTGGACGGGATCTCCACCAGGCTCGAAATCTCCTTGTGATGATGATGTATTAACTGTCGCTGCCAGAAGGAGCCAAACAGATCCTGTTGCTGACCTACATTACCCTGACATTGTAATGGATAACAGCGCTAGCGGCATCAGGCGACACGGCTTCACATGAGATTCTACCTCAGGGGTGTCAAACTCCAGCCCCATCACAGCCCAAGATGATCTACAGGGATTGAGAGCCATCCTATTTCACCCTGCAAGGGCCAGGGTGAGATGGATCTGCAAAATGTAGATGCTGCAGATGAAGGACATCCCGCTGCAACAATGGACAAGATTGCATCTAATCTTAAGATGCCCATACTTGTTCTTATAACTTTAGGCAGGCAGACAACCCAACATTAAATGTTTGTAGTTTGTTAAAAATGTGGTACGCATACTAAAAAGAACAACTACTTGCCCACACATGTGATTGTGTTGTTTATTTGTTCTTTAGGTCTCAAATTTTTTTTTATAAATGTACAGGATATTCTTTCTTTTTTTAATGCTTATTGTTGACCTCAGTGGTCTTGGGGTAAAGTGCTTGCCTCTAGACCCATGTTCATGGTTTCAAACCCAGCCAGAGTCGACAAATTTTTCTTGAGCAACAAAAATTTGTAGCACAACTTCCTTCAGAGGGGAAGTAAAGCTGTTGGCCCTTTGTTGATTGTGGCATGTAAAAGAATCTTGGAAGTTATGTGAAAATACCTTTTCCTGACTCTCATTCTTGCTCATAGAGATTTTCATATGCCGATAAATAATCAGGCGGTTCAAAAGTGCACGTTAAATACCTCAAATAAATAAAATAAAAATGGTTTATCTGTAATATACCTATGTTTGTACCACATTTTATGGGGTCTTCAGGAGTATCCGTAAGCAATTGGCTTTCCTGTTGGGTCGCCAGCAGGTGGTTCTGGACCTTGATGAATTCCCGGATGGCAGTGACTTGAAAACGGTCATGTCCAATGCGCACATCAACGATCACTTTCTCAACATGGCGAGAGAGGTGAGTCTACTTTGTTCACGTTGGTAACTTAAGGTGGGATGGAAGGTGATGTGAGTTAAGAACAGTATTATTTTCAGTTTTTATAGCAAAAACCTTTTCGGCCAAAACAAAATATAAAATATTACTTCAGTATATATAAGTTAAGTTTAATTTTCAACATACAGTAAACTCGTGATTCATGACCGCCTTTGTGGTCTAGTGAACAAAGTTTATGGCTATAAATCCAGAAGTCCCGGGTTCGATCCCCCGCAGTTTCAGATTTTCTGTGAAGCATTGGGTCTGGAACAGGGTCAACTCAGCCTCACGAGGACGAATGAGGAGATACTTGCTTGAATGAAAAAGTAGTGGCTTTGGTATAGAAAATTGAGATTAATGGCCGGCGGGCTCGCTGTGCTGACCACATGACAACCTCCATCCACAGAAGTTGACACTAGACATGTTTTCGCAATTGACCTGGTATTGATGTTAACTAAATGCTTATGGCCGTGACAATACTTGAGCTTGGTTTGCTAACGTTTTTCTTGACCAGACTAAACAGTATGGCTACGACCAATGAGCCGAGAATTTGTGCGCCAATTTCAAAACAGCATCACTTCTTATGTTAGATTTAAACGAGTATAACTTTGTAGTCAATGGATTTTAAGTTTGTGTAAATTAAAATAGACAACAACTACTAGCTAGAAATACATTACAGTAATTAGGTACTTAAAAACCGATTAGTTATGGATAAAAGAAATAGAGTACTGTAAAATCTAGGTCTATTTAATATTATTACATACGTACTTCATGTTTTCCTAATATTATTTTGGGGAAGATATGTTTTGCTTGACATGTTGTGTATTTATTAGGACTGGTCAAAATAAGCACCAATATAGCCAAGAATAAAATTAAATAGCTCATTTTCTGTTGATTAGCAGTACATGTAGTAGGATTATATACATTCACCTACCAGCTGTTAGATATACTCCACCCTAACCGCCATTTTTTAAATGAACATCCAAAATAGTTTTCGCAATCCACCATAGTCAGAACCACTTGGTTGTAAACCCTCTATAATAAATATCCTATTCTGAAAATTGAAAAATGATACCTGGACATGGGAACTGAAAATTGAAAAATTGACACCTGGACATGGGAATCGAACCCAGGACCTTTGGCTTAGTACGCCAATGCTCTAACCACTGAGCTATCCAGGATTCGTCCCGTGCCCATGGTCATTCTTCACTCGTATTTTAAGGCAGAGTCTATGATGGACTTAGCGGAAATCGTCGGCTACAAATATGTGATTATATTAATGTCACGAGCCATCGGATAACACAGCCATCTGCACCGGGTTCGATTCCCGTGTCCAGGTGTAATTTTTCAATATTCAGAATATGATATCTAGATGGAGTAATTCCCACTAAAAGCATAAATAATAGCTTTGGCTATTTAATTCCTCTATACTTAGATGTAACCAAGATAATAGCAAAAATTTGCCTATCATCTTCGCCACTAGACGGCGACTGCTTGGTTAGTATGGCTCAATTGAAGGCTGAACCCATGGAGTTTTTTTTTAGTAATCTCACTAGTTCTTGAATATTAATCTGAGCATTTCAGCATCCAAACAGAAAATTTTAAAAATGAAGAGTAAATGTCCTGATCAAATTCTGCGATGCCCTTGGCCGATATTCAAAAACTTTTGCTATTACTATCCGTCAACAATTAAACAAAACTTATCAACTGTGTCAATATTTTAAATATTTTGGTCAACTTTTTTTTTTTTTGTTACATAAACTGTAAAAATATGTAACTCAACTTGGTTTCCCCTATACCCTACCTCAAGTGCCTGTACGGATTCTCTTTTAATTGTGGTTTAAAGAATGTTATTAATTAATCAATACTGCTCCATACGATTGGTGTTTGTGTGTTGGATTAGCACGCAAGGTTCATAATGGAGCCATGATCAGGTCCCTCATAGGCCTCCATCACTGACTAGGACACCCCAATTTTCTTACGAATAGGCATATCTGATCTACCTTTGCGCATGTAATCATCAGGTCGTGATCTTCAGCTGTCACTTTTGATTGATGTTACCAACACAAAAATAAATTAATATTTTTTAAAAGGTACTCCAAATTTCTATTACTAAGAAAATTAAGCTATATTTTAAGTATTATTAATTAAGTGTGTCACAAACTGATACCTGAGGATTATCCACAGAATCAATCCTGATTGCTGAATCAAATTCATTTAAGTGAAAAATGACAACCTGGACACGGGAATTGAACTCGGAACCTTTATGTGTCAATTTTCAGTGATAGAACATTGGTGTGCAAAGCCAAAGGTCCTGAGTTCGGTTCCAATGTCCAGGTTGTTATTTTTTCACTTAATTGAATATAATTTTAACTTGTAAGTATTCCTACATGTATTAAAAAGAAATTACAGGAAAGGTGGATAGAAAACATAAAATGGAACGAACACAATATGGCTTTTACAATGAAAATAAGAACACAGTCCAAACTTAAAATGGCTGCCACTAGACAAAGAGGTAATGGCTGCCTCTTGAAGAAACTCTATCTTTACCACCCAATCTCTCGACCTAGGTTTCATTCTATCGAAACTCATCAGGAGGAAGTGTGAACCTCACAATGCAAATTCTTAAAAGAGGAAATTAAAAAACACAAAAGGGAGAAAAAGAATAATAGGCCACTTAGTAAAGTCGATTTTCTTCATTACCTCTTTGTCCAGTGGCAGCAATGTAAATTGTGAGCTGTGTTCTTTTCATTGTAAAAGCCATATTGTGTTTGTTACTTTTATATGTTTCTATTAACATTCCTATACCTTCTTCCATATATATATAATACAAAAAAAGTTAAAAGAGGTTTTTTAAAGAGATTTAAATGTTCCTAGCGATTCTAAACATTATTTTGGGCGCTCTCGTAACTTGATTTTTACCTCAGCTTGACATTATGGAGCCAAAGACACCGGAAGATGTCTACAAGACGTGGCTGGAGAACTTGGTGATGCGTCCGACGTTCCTTGCAGAGTCCAACGTTGACTCGGCCAGAAAGAACCTCGCCTCCACCTTTGTGAACGCCTTTGTGAACGCTGGGTTCGGCTCAGATAAACTTGTCACCGGGGAGGATGGCAAGAACTGGATATACAGGAACAAGGAACATGGTCAGTCAAAGTGGTTTCTTCTCCTCTCAACTCTTATTTTAGTAGAGTGAGATAATATATTATTATTGTTGTTGTTGTTGTTGTTTTTTGGCAACCTGTTATATCTCAATTACTTGCTTAGCATTAGGCAGTAAAATTATCAATAAAAATGATAATGTTTGATATTATTTCCTTTTCCATCCTCATTACATGACTATACCCTCCTATTCTTGCTTCCTCTACTATCTCCTGTACTCCCTGTACCTCTACTCTTCCCTTTTTATCTTCATGGAAGTATTAATATTGCATGGCTGACTCGTTGCGGTAAAGTTTAGTTATTTTTTGTACGATTGTATTTAATGATGTGGAAGTCCACTTTTTTAATTCGAAGTGAAACCAAATCTAATTATAAGAACTATTATAAAAGCTGAATTGAAGTTAGAATACTTTTTTAATGCTTTATGCTTGAAATAAAAAATATTGTTCATAGTTATTTAGCATTAAAAACTAAATAATCAATACCATTTACAAAATATTTTGTTGCAAAAAATGTCCGTAACATATTTTGTATGAAGCTTCTAAGTTAAGTCATTATCTTAATTCATAGCTAGAATTGGGACAAATCCACTGTTTTACTAATCTAAATCTCCAATTTACCTCCAAATCTTGGAAAAAATTATGAATATTAGAGGGAATATAAATATAATAGAATAATAGAAAATACAAATAGTAACTAAATGTTAAGGTATGGCAGAAGGGAGCGCAAGTAATTTTAGAGTTTTTATTAGCATTACACTTTTTTGGCCAAAATATATTAGATATTTCTCCATTAGCAACATAGAGTTTAGTTTTCTGCACATGCCAATATCAACAGATCTTCAATATCTGTCAAGGGTGTCCTGGAATTTTGTCAAAACTTTTTCTCTTTATTTAAAAGTTTTTGACAAACTTCCAGGACACCCTTGACAGATATTCAAGATCTGTTGATATTAGCACATGCAAAAAACTAAACTCTATGTTGCTACTGGAGAAATATTTAATTTATTTTGGCCAAAAAATTTACATTCTATAAAAACTGTAAAAATACTTTCACTCCCTTCAGCTGCACCTTAACATTATTTCTTATAATCCATTCATTATAACATTCATACATTCAGTTAAGTGTTAGATTACTGGTCTGGGGCCTGGTTGTTGAGCTTGTACTATAATTATGTTGGTTCTGAACCACTAAATAAGCAGAATGCTCTAAAACAAATTTCACTTGGAAAATAAAAAAATAAATATTTTTTTTAAGGATTTGAGTCCCGAAACTAAAATTGTCTTGAATCTTTGAATCTCAAAGATACTTAAGGATTCGAGTGATTCAAGGGTTCCATCCCTAATCACTACATGAAATTCAATTACTTCAGGCTTTTGTGATGGTAACATTAAATTTTGATGAACATAACTTTACAAAATGATAAATATTGAACGTAAATGTGTATTTTAACCGTCATTTTTATTGGTAAAGCCTCGTAGTTGTATGAATGTAAATGTGTATTTTAAAGTTTTAACCTTCAGTATTTTTACTGGCAAAACTTTGTAATTGTCAAAGTTAAAATAAAAAAAACTCAGAAGAAAAGTCGAAGCTTTGGATAAAAGGCCAAGGCTCACACACTTACCAGAAAATATTTTTACACTACCAAACACATTAAATCTAACTCCTTCAGCAGAGGGGAGTAAAAAACAAGAGTGAGTGTTTTACTCTCCTCTGCTGAAGAAGCGGCCTGATGTTCTCCAAAAATGTATGTAACATGTTTTAATTGTGAACTTTTGAGTCCAAAATCTTTCTATTAAATTGTGTAGGTCTTGCACTTCCATCCTCTTTTCAATGTTTATTAAATACAATTGTTTGATGCCATTTTTTTTTTCTTTCTCTAATTATGTTAGGCAAGATGAGTGCCGCTGCCTCTCTAGGTTTGATCCACCTGTGGGACGTAGATGGAGGATTGTCTCCGATTGACCGCTATCTTTACAGCAACGATGATTACATCACGGTACATCAGCTTGGATTGTTATAGTAATAACTATAGCTTCACCAGTCAAAATATAGGGCTAAAATACTCTATTTATGGTCAATTAATCTCATTCTGATCTGTTATATACCTAACAAATTAATATTCATATGGAATGAACCTAAAGTAATTGATTTGTAAGTTGTGATAACTTATCATATTAAAACAAATTATTACGATCAATTTCTTAAATTTAATTAATCATACTATGATGGCCATAGTAACAGTATCTATTTCTGGGAAAAATACTTACGGTACTGCTGGGAATCGATTCCAGTATATCTAGATTAGTAGCCAGAGTGCTAACCACTAGACCAAGAGGCCGATTTGAAGGAGTCTTTATTTTATTTGATATTTTTTTATATGGGTAGAATCCTGATTTTCATTTTACATCCGAATCTTGGAGAAAATTATGTACATAAAAGGAAATAGGAATATAACAAAATAATATAAAAGAGAAATAGTAACTAAATATCTTGCTAAAATACATTCATTATAATATTCATACATTCAGTTAATGGTTAAATTAATGATCTGGGGTCTGGTTGTTAAGTTTGTCTAATAATTATGTTGGGGCTGAACCATCAATAAACAGCTGTATTTAAAGCTATAAAACAAATTCAAATTAAAAATTTTGGAAAAATATTTTTTCGAATCTTGAATTTGATATACCTAAAATCCTCAAATCTTAAGGATTCCATCCTTAGATGTAATTCATTCTTATGAAATGAATTTAAAAAAAAAAAGGTGTTCTGACTTTGCTTCTTGACAATTGTGTAATATGAGTGATTTTTCCGACAGTCTGGGGCCCTTTTGGCCCTGGGTATTGTGAATTGCGGTGTGAGGAATGAGTGTGATCCAGCTCAAGCTCTGCTCATGGACTACGTGCTTCATTCCAGTAATACACTCAGGATTGGATCCATTCTGGGTAATATTGCTTCACAGGAGAGTTGGAGATATTCATTTTAAAAACAAATAAGTGTCTTTAACTACTAATCGTCATCATTTACTGCTTACAGCCTCTGGCCGGGTCAGTTTTGTAAAATTCCAATATCACCAATTATTACCATCCCACATAGTATTTTTCAACTTTCATCACCCATTAAAAATAATTAAAAGAAAAAAACATTAAAGATTAGGTAGTAACCTAAACGAATAGTGTAGCTCCAGATTTAATAGATAAAATATTTTAAGTCAAGTGCATCCTATTCATTCACTTTTTTTTTCGTGTTTATTTTAACTTCCCTACAAATTCCTATATGCTGTTTATTCAGGGAAATTTGAATGCTTGGATCAGGGAAAAGTTGGGAAATTTTCTTCCTGAGATTCTTTGTCCACCCTGTTTGGGAAAGGCGTTGGTGAAAACAATTTTTTTTTTCCTTAATACACACGTTATTATTCTTTTTCATCCAATTAAACATAATTTTGAATTTTCAAAAATATTCCTTTTTATCATCATAAAAAACCCAGGAAGAAAATTTAATTAAACAAAACCACTTCATACAAAGTGTGCTTTATTAAAGCATAGAGGCTTAATAATGTTATATACCCTCTTCAGGGGCCAAACGGTCCAAGGCGTCTCACTTATGTTAGACTGGCCTGCTTATGACGGGGAGATTGGTGTTCGAATCCTGGTTGGGTCTATTGAAGGTGGTTTTTCCTTTCACACAAGTTCAGGTAGACTACCTCTAAAATGCTTCTTTCTTCATCCCTTCCCCATTAGAGTAGTTATCATAATACGCGTACAGCTTGAACAGGTAGTAATACACAATTATAAAAATAAAATATTTTACCAGAGTTGGGGTTGAATCCACTATTTTACGAATCTGAGTCTTTTAATTTACCTTTGAATCATGAATCTAAATCTTGTTAAAAAAATCATGAACATAAGAGGAAATGTAAATTTAATATAATAATAGAAAAAACTAATGATAACTAAATGTTAATATTCTTTCTTATAATCCATTCACTATAACATTCATTTAAGTGTTGAATTACTGCTCTAGGGCCTGGTTGTTAAGTTCATCCTATAGTTATAATTGGTTCGGAATCACAGCAAGTTAAAACTCTAAAACAAATTTCACTCGTAAAATTGTTGTTTTAAGAATTCTAGTCTTGAATCTCCTTAAGGATTTGAGGGTCCTATCCCTAATTTTGACATAGATTTAATGTTTTTAATGGGGATAATAGCGAGTTGAAATTTTTCATCGACTGTTACCAAGGTCTGGGCTTGGCGTACGCGGGCTCGTGTCGCCAAGACGTGGTGGAGCTGATAGTTCCCGTCCTCAGTGATTCTCACTCAACCCGCGAAACGGTGGCGATTGCGGCCCTCGCCTGCAGTTTAATCACCGTGGGTTTCGGCTCCAGTGAGGTCACCTCCCCAATCCTGCAAGCGCTCATGGACATGGGTCCAGAGGATCTGGAAAACACATATTCGAGGTTCCTGCCACTGGCCTTAGGAATCTGCTACCTTGGTCAGTTTCTCTTACTTTTCTTTGGTGGAAATTAGCATTATTATCGGAGAATAGCCATTTCACAACTTAATTTAAATAAGAATTAATAGCCAGAGCTATTATTTATGCTTATTAGTGGGGATTACTCCACCTAGATATCATATTCTGAAAATTGAAAATGTGGTTAGAGCATTGGCGTACTAAGCCAGAGGTCCCGGGTTCGATTCCCGTGTCCAGGTGTCATTTTTCAATTTTCAGAATATTAATTTAAATATATTTGAAAAATAGCTCCAGTATCAAGCATTCGTTATTTAACAATACAGCATGGTCTGGTTAATCCAAACATGAAATTTCTAAATATGTTTGAATAATCAAGGGACAGCAGAAAAACAAAACTATGTACAACATTTTCTAATAATTAATTTATATATAGTCATTCATAAATTGACTCTTCAGTTTTCATTCATATATGTTTCATTATCTTGGCTTTGAAACACAAGCATGATATATTTTTTTAATCTCAAATCTGTTAATTTATTTAAATTTGAATATCAATTTAGATTCATAGACTATTCCTAATTTGCTAACTTCACACAATCTTTTGAGTTCACTTTTTATTTTTAGTAAATTATATTTTAATATCGGCCTCAAGAATAGCCTGAGTTGACCTCTGTGGTCTAGGGGTAAAGTGCTCGCCTCAAGACCCGATGTTTGTGGGTTCAAACCCAGTCGGAGGACGGATTTTTCTTGAGTGATAAAAATATTTAGCGCAACTTCCTTTGGAGAGGAAGAAAAGCAGTTTTTTCTCGTGTCGATTGTGTCATGTAAAAGAACCCAGGAAGGTATGTGAACATAGCTTTCCCGTCAAAATTGGTAGGCTCTTTTGCTCTTAGAAATTCTCATGTGCTGGTATAATCAGTTGGTTCAGAATGTGCACGTTAAATACCTCAAATAAATAAATAATATTAGCCTGGGAGAAAAATTACCTCTTGTATAAACAAGATCTTAGTTTGAATCTTTACAAACAAATGAGACCCAAATGCTTCGGAATTGTTTTTAGTAAAACGGTCACTGCGATTATGTTTGCAGCAGTATGCAAGGTTTGATTTCGTCCTTTTGCAGGTCAGAAGGATGCAATCGAAGCGACGAGTGCCACCTTGGAGGTCTTGCCTGAATCGTTTAGGTCCATGGCTCAAACTATGTTGCAGATATGCGCTTACGCTGGCACTGGAGATGTCCTCATGATTCAGGAACTCCTCCACATTTGCAGTGAACATTACTCACAAGAGGTTCTATTTAAAAAAAATTCCATTCTGAATATTTTCACTTTAATTAAAATTGTAAATTTTTAAAGAGTTGATGATTCAAATTTACATACAAGATTTAAAAGAAAATGTAAGATTCAGACATGAAAAATATAGAATTTGAATCATCTATAATATAGTTATGATAGTAGTTTTGGTGGCCAATCGGACACCTTAGCTCTGTTGTTAGTGTGTCTCTCTACTGAGCTAAGGGTCCCGGGTTAGGTTCCCGGCATGGTCGAAAAATTTATCTTTGGTGAAATGTGGGTTAACCCTTTCACATTGATAAATTAACGGCCAGGGACTGGATGTTGTGCCTGTCATAATCTTAAGTTAAATTATAAGGCATATGAAGCTACAAAAGACCTAGCAAGCTGTTAGTAGAAAATATATGGCTTGAATAAAAAACTGACCCAGGCCACAGGCTGGAAACTGTAATGGATGTAAAAAAAAGTTATGGTGGCCAGTTATAAGAAGATTTACTTTACAGCCATTACTGTTTTCCAGCCTATGGTCCGGGTCAGTTTTTTTATTCAAGTCATATATTTTTCACTACTGGCTGGCTCGGCCTGTCGTAGCGAGTTATAAGAAGATAAAAGTGTGAATATAATGCTTTTTGATTTATTATTTCATGAACTATAATATTTCTTGTTGATATAACCACGAAACAAAAAACAATAGCTTGGTTAATAGTTGTTGTTGTTTGAAATAGTCATGAAACAAACCCAGCCATCAAGTAATTCTTTAGAAAGTATTATTAGAAGTTGTAGAACTCTTTTGATTAAATAGTTAGTTTTACGAAGCAAATAAAAATTATTTCTACAATGATTGACATTAGTGACTTTCAATCAATGTTTGCAATGAATTTTTTGTTTTTTTTTATCTGCTCCAAAAGGCTGTTCATAAGTAAGTGGAAGTATGTGTGGTCTATAAGAGTGGTGGAAATATGGTGAAAATAACAGTTTAAAAAAA